>JAJHPC010000012.1:3758301-4058301 GCA_024447665.1 Juncus inflexus | reverse complement strand
TGCTATTTCATCCTTTCCAAACTTCACAGCATGTTGCCGCCTTATAGGCCCCTTCTCTCTATCCATAGTACATCTCTGTCTGGCAATTCCTGCTGTTAGGCACTGATTGGTTAAACTGCACACAAGTCTTCTGCCAAAGTTCCTTTACATAGGTGCAGTTTAAGTAGAAGTGATTTGTTTGTAGTTGGCCTCGATTTTTAAGTCTTTCATTTATGGGTAACATGTCTTTATGCATTTGGAGAAAACAAAAATGATTTTTTAGAGGCACCTTGAGTGTCAAAATTTCTTTACGTGCATTGTCCTTGACGTCTGTATTTTCAAAGAATTTATATGTTAAGCTAACTGAGAATTTTTCTTTCTTAATTGTGTTCCATAGCATTTGATGCAATTGGCTAAATTTGTGTTTTGTATGTTATTTATTAAATCATGTAATTGACGTTGTTGGAAGATACTCAGTTCCGGTCCCATTGGAGGAAGGCCGAGTCTGCAGTACTTGATTTATTCTTATACTTCCTTCTCTTATGTATAGCCCATTTCTTTATTTCTTCATCAAGATATTTCTTGGCGAAGTTTGTATCGGGGGCCACTTATCTATCCATAATTTTGCTTCAATATCATTTTCTAGTTTAACGCCTGTCCGTTTTCAAAGTTAGGGAGTAATGATTCTAGGTCTCTCATGAAGAAGATTTTATGTATGCATACCCGTAGTTTTTCATCCTTTTCATAACATTTTCTAATGGGTGTGAGCTCCTTAACTTTTATTTTCCACAACCATTTCATTAGGAGTGCTTCATTTTGTAATCTCAAGTCTTTGATTCCTAAGGCCTCATTTATTGTTCTCGGTTTGATGATTTTTAAAACTATTTCATAATTACTAATCTAGTTTCAGTTCCATGTTTAGGATCATGAATTTTATCAAGTTCGAGTCGATTTGCAAAAGTTTCATCTCAATCAGATCATCAAAAGTCGAAGAGTTTCATCGCGTTTCAAGGTTTAAAGACTCGTGTTGTTGGCACTCAAGAGTTGAAGACCTTCGTGTGTTTTGGATTTGTGCTGGTGTTTTTGGGTTAGTTAATTAAATTAAATTCTAGAGAGAAAATATTATTTTTCAGCCTCACCCGTTCGAATTAATGTTTCATCCGATCGAACAAATGAGGTGATTTTTTTTCATCAGTTTTCCTGTGAGCTGATCCGTTCGATGGTTCATCAGTTCAAATGAATGACAATTATTTTTTACCGTTTGTTTCAAAATTCCTCTTGATTTCTTGCCTCTTTTGTGCTGTCCGTTCGAATGGACTGTATTGTCCGTTCGAATGGACCACGAGCATCTTTCTTTTCTGTTTGATGCCTCCTTCCCTCTTTAAACGGAGTAGCCCCCAATTCTGTTTCCATGCTTTTCTCTCTAGAGATTAGTCTAATTAATCAAGATTATTTTGAGAGTATTTAAGAGATTCTAGATCATATTTGTTGGGTTGTTTGATTGAAAGAAATTATTGTTTGGTCTCAACGAATCGCTATGAGTTTGTAAAGCGATCGTTCAGTCAAGTTTTGTAAAATGCTATTCTGATTAGTGAATCAAGGAGCCGATAGCCATATCCAGAAAGTAGACACTCGTGAACGCGGGAAGGGCTGCGAGCGAAAATTGGTGGTTAAACCACCTCGCCAAACTTCGTCAATAGATCTGATGTTCGGTACAATTGTTCATTTTCTTTATTTACTTATTTTTATTCCTATTATTATTTGAATTAATACAGCCATCTAACTAAAAGTCAAATAACCTAAAAGTCATAAAACTCTAAAAGTTAAATCCACACTTCCGCACGGTTTTATGCCTTTAACCCCCCCCCCTCTTTAGGCCGAAATCGATCAACATCATTTTCTTTGCTTGTTTGTAGTAGGTCCCAGTTTGCGAAATGTTTATGTTACACCCCGGAACTAAATTAGCAGTAATGAGTGTTATTTGATTAGTCCCACCTTAAGACATGAATGTGAATTGGGGTTACTTAAATATGTAGTGCATCAACTACTAGTACCAACTAAGCTTAAGTCTTTTTCAGGATAATATGGTGTGTGTTAGTTGTATACCCTAGGCCAATGTATTTGAGACCTAGATGTATGGATTATAAGTGTGTATGAGTTATTATATTCTTATAAATTAAATGAACTATATATTATGCAATTCAACTTTATATTATCAAAGTATGTAACTTTGATAGTAAAACTATAAAGTATTGTGAATGTTATTCTAAATTGTCCCTAATCTTTCGTAGGATATTTGTGAGGCAAATATACTTTTAAATAAGCTATGAATATTTATTAGTATGTTAGTTCACTAATGATTATATTTTACTGATCATGAATAAGAGTTATTAAGTTATTAACACAAGTATATATTAGAGACCATGTATTTGACTGACCCGCATTGAGAATACTATATGCTTCGTGTCATTTGTTATTCTTAATGAAATATTTATAGTCCTTTGACTAGATATTTCCTTAGTTTCCTACATGAGAAATTTTATAATTTAATGTAATCTAACATCGCCTTTAATCGGGTGGTCATAAAGACTATGATTAGATAAAAAATAAAATCATGCGGAAGAAAGAGTTTAATCAAGATAGGATATGTTCCTCTCATATAATGAGAGAGATATCTTAATGCCTCTTGATTAATTTAATTGAAGAAACACACAGCCGTGCTCGAGTGAATTAATAAGCAGTAATTATTGTCATTTCATATTCAATCAAATTTGGGATCAAGAAATATTTATCGACCAACATAAGTTTTTGACACGTACCATGCCTTATGGTCGATATAGATATCGTGTAACAAAGGGATACAATATGTAAAACTAAAATTAGGTTTGATTGAATCATTGATATTTACTTAAATTAGATAGTCATGATGGATTACTAGAGTCCGCTCATGATTTATAATCCATTGTGATTATTGCCAATATTAAATATGTTGTTCTTGGTTTGATGATGTTTAAAATAATTTAGTGATTACTAATGTTTAAGTTTCTTAAATAAGATTAGGAAATTATCAAGTTCGAGTCGACGTGCAAAAGTTCTATCTCGATCGGATTAGAAGTCGTCGGAAAACTG
Source organism: Juncus inflexus (assembly GCA_024447665.1). NCBI lineage: Eukaryota > Viridiplantae > Streptophyta > Magnoliopsida > Poales > Juncaceae > Juncus > Juncus inflexus. The sequence goes on along the minus strand of JAJHPC010000012.1, from coordinate 4,055,193 downwards.
CATGACCTTTCAAGCTTTGAAGACTTGTTTGTAGCGATCATGTTCTGGAGCCTTCTTCAAGTGTTCTTCTAGTAAAAGTCTTTGTTTTTGGAGTAATTTAAGTCCTACACTTATAAAGAAATTTCCTATCCAAATTTCTCAAAATTTGGTTCTTGACTTAGATTGTGAATAGTGTTTCAGCTCTGAATGGAAGCTATGAGATTTGATTCTGCCAGTCTTTTGGCACCTTCTGTTCAGAACAGAACACTTTCAGTTCAGAACGGAAGGGCTGATTTTTTTACCATTTTGTTCATTGAACGGAAGGTCGCAAATTTTTTTTTTGGGAGACTGCTCCTTCCCTCTTTATGAGGAGTAGCCCCCGATTTGTGTTAAGCTAAATTACTATATAATCAAAGTGAGATTAGGGTGAATTATTGAGTTTTTTATTGTTGGTTATTGTGGATATTGAAAGAGATCAGTTGTTTATTCTCGACGAATCGCTACGAGTCTTGTAAAGCTGTTGTAGAGTCGAGTCTTGTAACGAATACTATTTGGATTAGTGGAATCAAGGAGTCGAAAGGCATATCTGGAGAGTAGGTACTCATGAACGCATTAAGTACCTCTAGAAAGAACATGAGGTTAAGGCATACGCAATACCCTTACCGAATAATTATAACCATCCAACTTAAAAGCTAATCAAATTAAAAGTCACAAAATCATAAAAGTCAAATCCACCTTCCACACGAAATTAGGTCTTTAACCCCCCCCTTCCCCCAGGCAGCAAACGATCAACAAAGTAAACCAATAGGGTTACACACAAAGAACAACTATTAAAATGTACACAGAAATTCATAACATATGTGATAAGTTATATGAAAGACTATATAGTTATTTCCACATATAATCATGCATCCTAAATGATAAGATATGCTACATATATGGTTACATAGTTACCACACTCATAGGATTATATAACTAATGACTACCCTTGAAGGAGTGGGACTATATATACCCAATAGGCTCTTAATTTTTAGATTGTCATTCATAATTCTCGTTCTACTTTGTAAGACAAAAAGAGCAAGAAAGAGAGAAATCCGAAATTCCTCTCTTGAATTTTCTATGAGACAAAACGTGAAGAACGGATAATAGTATATCCCGTTCTTATTTCGTTTAAAGGGTTGTTCATGTGGATACCAGTAGAGGACGAACTGTTGCATGACGTCTTGTGATTTGGGTTGAACGTGTGAAATAGTTGGAGAATCGGTTCGTTTGGAGAATCGATTAGACAGAACAATCAAGGATCGGTTTGTGAAATTGGTTATGCGAAGTACTCAACGAATCGGTTTGTAAACCGATTTGGATTTTGGTTTAGAAGAGCGTTCATCCGATCTTTGCTATCCGACACGAATTAAGCGTAATCCAGGGGTACAACTTTATGAAGTATTCTTTGATTTAATTATAATTCACGGTTCCTTCTTTTGGATTTCCTACTCGAAGTTTCATTTTTTCCCATTGTGTTAAGAACGTATGAAACTCAACATGTGCACGATGGTTCGGCTAGGCTAGTTAATGTACTAGACTCTAACAAATGGTATCAGAGCATAATCCTTGGGGTACTATCGTGCGACTGAAAATATACCATACCGTTATCAAGACTAGAGAATCTAAGGATCTTATATGGCTCAGTGGGGATACATGTATGGGGTGAAGGTACGAATGGATATTTACTAGAATGAGACTAAGGACCATGTGTTAGTTCTGACGGGAATGTTAGAAATTTAAGTGGAGAGTTTGTTACACCCCGGAACGAAATTAGTGAAAATGGGGGTTAGTTGATTAGTCTCACCTTAAGAAATGAATATGAACTGGAGTTACTTAAATATAATAGTGCATTAACTAGCATCAAACAAGTTTAAGTTTTTTTCAGGACAATATGTTGTGGGCCTAATAGTTAGGCTGGACCAATTAATATATTAGACTCTAAGAGTTTAGCTCTCTTGTATTTGCTCGATGCTTCTCAAAAAAAATTTCGTCTTATCTTGTCTATTTCTTTGATTACTCATGCTGGTAAAAGAAAGGCATACATGAAGCAGGCGAGGTTGCTGAGATGACCAAGTTTATCAAGGTCAGTCTAAGCCATACTAATAGAAACTTCATTGACCATCCTAATATATGTTTCCGGATTTTATCGATCATAGGTAGGAAGTACTTTTTCGTAGGTTAATGGATCGATAAAAGGAAGTCTAAAATATTTGATTGGAAATCATCTTTGTTGCATTGTACGATGTGCTATATCGATTGTTCTGTTCTTGCGGGGAGCTGAATCATTGTGAAAGAAGATTTGTTGTTAATTTGTAGCCTTGATAACTTTGCAAAATACTTTAGTGTATGACTTATGAGTTGCAAGTTTATCCCGTTTGTTTCACTTACTATAACTATGTCATTAGCATATTGTATTGATTTTATTGATTTTTTTGCAGATTTGGTACCAGAGTATTTGCATATTCAATAAGAATTTACAGAGATCCGGCTACTAGATTGAAAAACAATGGAGAAAGTGAGTCTCATTGACTAAGCCCTCTCATGTGAAAGAAGAAAGGCTGCAGACATCAATTAATTCTGAGTGCTGAGGTTGGTGAGATCACTAACTTGTGTATCTAGCTAATTCATGTCAGGCGGAATGCTTTGCTTTCCATAATTTTTTTTAGGAAATCAAGTTTACCGTGTGAAATGTTTTTTGTGAAATCAATTTTACAGAGAACTAATGGTGTTTTTGTTTTAAGCAGATATTTGATGCATTCCCTAGCTGCTAGGGAAGATTCAATTATTTATCTTTCCTTTATAAATGTTGTTTGAAAAATATTATATTAGTCTTTCTCTCCGGATATACTATAAAAAAAAGTGATTTCCTGTATATTAAGTACATAAAAGGAGATGATGAAAATCTAATATACATTAGAGGTGGTAAAATCTGACCCAACCCGAAAATTCGACCCAACCCATCCGAATTTAGACCAGACCCGACCCGAAAATATTGACATGTCAACGACCCGAAACCCGACCTGACCCAAACCCAAACGACCCAAAACCCGAAATACCCAAACCCCGAATGATCCGAAACGCGAAATGCCCGAGACCCGAATGACCCGAGACCCGAATTGACCTGAACCTGAATAACATGTAACCCGAATGATCTGCTCATTTACCCGATTTTGAATGATCTAAACTTGCATATAATGAATGAATGATAATAAAACTGTTTATTTCACATTTATGCTAGTATTATATATTATTTTATAATATCCTTTTATATTTTTATAATGTCAATATATTATTTTAGGAATATAATATATTAAGTATATTGGTTTCTAAGACATAAAATTTTATTGAGACTTTTGAGCTTATCGACATCTTTAGTTATGAAGAATTGAAAATAGATAGATATTTATTCGAATAAAGATTTATTATCACAAGTTAAACGCACTGCGTAAAATGGCAAAATTGGACCTGACCCGAAAACCCGACCCGATCCACCCGAACTCAAAGCCGACCTGACCCGAAAATGTTGACAAGTCAACGACCCGAAATCCGAACAAGAACGACCCGCGACCCGAAATACCCGAAACCCGAACGACCCGAGACCCGAACTACCCGAGACCAGAATGACCCGAACCCGAAGTGACCCTACCCGAACCCGATCCGACCCACCCATTTCCCACCTCTAGAATATATTATTAGTAGAGATAATTTTATATATGCCACTACAAATATTCGAAATATCATATTTGCCATTAAGAAAACTTAAATATCTTATTTGCCATCTTTAAAAACTTAAAGTATCATATATGCCATTACAAAACTTAAAATATCGTATTTGCCATTACCAAAACTTAATATATTATATTTACCTTTAAATTTACTCAAAACTTAACATCATTCATTTTTTTCGTTAAAATTAACAATCCAATCTTATAATTATCATCATATACCTAAGTTTAGTAAATGAATTAGATTTCATATTAAACATTTATTTGATGATCTCTCTATCTCTCTCTCTCTCTTGAAATACGTATATAAACAAAAAAAAATCTTCACTTTATATTGTTAGTCAAAATAATTTGACCCGAAAGAAAAAATTATTTAAAAAAATAATCAATTCATTTCTTTTATATCAAATTTTTTTGTCTTCAAATTAAAAGAAATAATCTTTTTGTTTATATACGAATTAAAATCAGGAGAGGAGAGAGAGAGAGAGATCATCAAATGAATCGTTAATATGAAATTTAATTCATGAAGTAAATTTAGAGTAATAATGATAATTATAAGATTAGACTGTTAATTTTAACGGAACAAATGGATGGTGTTAAGTTTTGTGTAAAGTTAATGGCAAATATGATATATTAAGTTTTTGTAATGGCAAATATGATATTTTAAGTTTTTGTAATGGCAAATATGATATTTTAGGATTTTTAATAGTATATATAGTATTTTTAAATTTTTACAATGGCAAATATGATATTTAACTTTTTGTAATGGCAAATATGATATTTCAAGTTTTTGTAATGACATATATGAAATTATCCTTTATTAGTATAATAGGCAATATCATAATCCCAACAAACGATTTATTTTAAAATATTATTTTGTTATGCCCTTTCTATGTTTAATATCATGGAAAGTTATGTAGATATTAAAGACGGTACACATTGAAAATAGAACTACGACTTTGCAAAGATTTTTTTTGTTAAAACTAAGATATCTAGTGTTGACTGTTAAGAGACAATATAAATAAATATTGCATAAATGTCCATCTATAAAAATTGACACGATTAATTTCCATGAAAGAAAATAACTCAGGACAAATTTCATGTCTCAAAGAATTGTCAAATTGAAAATATTGTGTGTTCTCATAATTATATAATTTTTTATATATAAAGTACCACTTTATCTGAATGTTTCAAAATAGTAAATTTGTAACATATACAATTTGAAATAGAAAATATCATTATTATTTTTTTTTTATTGAAGTTGCTATTTTTTGAGGGTTGCCCATGTTTCCCTAAAAAAAGTTAACTATGATTGGGTCATGCCTAACTGCTAATATCATCCAAATGTTTAGTCTTCCAGAAACATGATAAATCATTTCTGTTACCACTTCTAATCCTTCTACTATTGTACATGTATATTTATATTGTATTATTATATGGAACATGATATTTGCATCATGGGCTAAATAACGTGTTTTTTTCCGGCAAACAAACATTTTACATTCTTTACAAAACTATATATATGATCATAAAAAATATATTTTAAAAAGAGTATATATGGTTACAGTATGTTAATACAAATGGAATATATAGAGATATAATAATAATATATAGTGATGCATAAATGTTAAAAATAGTATATAAATTGTGAAAATACTCTCCAAGATAATTAAAAGAAAAAGAGCAGAGATCACATATTATGCATCTTATTTTCCTATAAAAATGTCATATATCATAACATTATCAGGATATAAGTACAAAAATCATGACATCATAAGGTGATGTAAATATAAAGATTATGGCATTATAAGAGGTGCAAATAATAATAAAAATAATGATGATGATCCAAGAAAGTATAATAGTGATGCAATGATGATGTATATGATGTTTTTGTGATAAAATAAAGGGACAAGTTATAGTTATCCAAAAATCTGTATAAGATGTTAAATGAGTATCTATATTGAGAAAAATAGTAGATATGTTCGATGTACAATTGTTAATACTAAATTGTGGTGATTTGGTCAACCTAATCTGGAGTAATTCATTTATGTTTCTCATCTCTGAACAACTGCCGCTTAGCGGTATAAGATTACTAGAGCGCACTCCTAGTGCAGTAACACGACTGATTTTGAGTTCACCTATACAGGTTTTAATTAACACAACTGATAGAGAACGCCGGCTTAGAGAACACCGGCATGATGCCGGCTGACAGCCGAACTTAATTACGTTTTAATCACACTAGTTCTCAGTAATCATCTTCTTTCATCGTGCAGCATTCCCGTCACATTTATAACAGTATATATATCATTACTCAAATAATATTATAATCTAATAAGATAGTATATAGATATAATATAACATTATATAATTTAGACAATACAGTATATATATGTTACACCCCTGAACCAAATAGTGAAAAAGAAGGCAAGTTGATTAATCTCACCTTCAATAGTGAATGAAAACTGAAGTTACTTAAATAGAATAGTGCATTTAACTACTAGCACCAACCAAGCTTAAAACTCTTTCAGAACAATATAGTGTGGGTCTGAAGGTTGGTCTGGGCCAGTTAATGTACTAGGTTCTAATAAATGGTATTCATTGCAGTTCAATCATGTGGGTACTAACGTGCGGTCAGAAACGTACCGTACTGTTATCATGCCCAGAGAACATTAGGATCGTACATGCCTCAGTGGAGATACTGTTGGGATTCTACCATTCAGAACGCAACGGAAAAACAAAAATGAAATAAAATCGAATTCGAAACCCAAACGAAGGATCAATGAATTACAATTAAATCAAAGAAAAGTTCATAACTTGTACCTTCGGATTACGCTTAATCCGTGATGATCGAAAGCGAATTTGGTTGAAGCATTTCTTTGCCCGATTCCAAACTGGTTTCCAAACCGATCCTTTGAATATTTCGCCTAACCGGTCTCACAAACCGATCTCCAAGCGATCTCCAAACGAACCGATTCTCCAAGCAAACCGATTCTCCAAATAAACCGATTTTCCAAACAAACCGATTCTCCAAACAAAACCACGATTTCAACCCGAATCACAAAGACGCCGCACTTCGCTTCGTCCTCTACCGGTATCCACACGAACAACCCCTTTGAATGGATAGAGAACGATATATGCTAGTATTCGTTCTTCATTTTTTTCACAGAAATAACAAGAGAATAATTTTCGGATTTTTCTCTCCTATTTGTCTCACAAAATTAGACGAAAATAATATGCCTTCACCTTTCTTTTTGGGGTGTCTCTTGTGCTTATATAGTCCATAAGTTTCATATCCTATGTGCATGGTAACTATGTAACTATATATGCAACACATCTTATCATATAAGATGTAGGATTGGATGTGTCACTCGACTATGTAGCTCTTCATACAACTTATCACATAAGTTATGATTTTTCTGTGTACGTCTCAATAGTTGTTCTTTGTGTGTGACCCTATAGGTTTACTTAATGTTGGCAATAATCATAACGGATTATAAATCATGAGCGGCCTCTAGCAAGACATCATGATTACCCAAATTAAGCAAGTATAGATGATTTGATCAAACCTAATTTATGTTCATGCATTGTATCCCTTTGTTACACGATATCTATATCGTCCATAAGGAATGGTATATGTCAACCTTACGTTGGTCGATAAATATTTCTTGATACCGAATTTGATTAAACATGAAATGACATTAATAACTTCTTATTAATTCACTCGAGCACGGCCGTGTGTTTCTTCAATCAAATCATTAAGAGGCCTAAAAATATCTCTCTCAATTTATGAGAGGAACACATCCTATCTTAATTAAACTCTTTCCTCCGCATAATTCATTATAGACCTAATTATAATCTTTATGACCGCCCGGTTAAAGACGATGTTAGATTATATTAAAGTATAAAATTTCTCATGTAGGAAACTGAGATAATCTCAAGTCTAAGTCTAAGGATTACAGATACATTCTTTACTGAGAATAACTAATGACACGAACCATGTATTATTCTCACGGTGGGTCAATCCAGTATATGGTCTCCAACATATACTTACGTTAATGACTTAATAACTCTTATTCATTATCAGTAAAACGTGATCATCATTCAACTAACATACTGATGTACATTTATAGCTTATCATAAAGTATGTTTGTCTCACAAATATCCTATGAATGTTCAGGGACGGTTTAGAATATCATTCAAAATATTTTATAGCATTACTCTCAAAGTCACATACTTAGAACCTTCAAGTGAATCAATTAAGTTCCAAACTTGATTATTGTACATGGACTACATCTCAGTTTTCATGGATTCTAGCCATTTATGAGAATCAGGATCCTTTATAGCTTCTTGGTAAGATGTGGGTTCATCATCTATGAGCGCCACATTTTTATCATCAGTCACGAGAAATCCATATCTCTCGGGCTCATGATGAACTCTACCAGATCTATGAGTAGCATCTTGTGTTTCAAGACCGGACTCGTCAACTCTTGAAGAGACTAGTGGATCTTCTAATGGTTGTTCATTGCCAATTAGTGGATCTTGAATTTCTTCAAGGTGTACTTTATTCCCACTAGTTCCTTTAGAAATAAACTCACTTTCCAAAAAGATACCATTTCGAGCAACAAACACTTTGTTCTCGGATGGGTTGTAAAAGTAATATCCTTTAGTTTCTTTAGGATATCCCACAAATAAGCATTTATCATATTTCGGTGTTAACTTGTCAGAAATTTGACGCTTCACATAAGCTTCTCAACCCCAAAACTTTAGGAAAGTCAATGCGGGACTCCTCCCAGTCCATATCTCATATGGAGTCTTTTGAACATCTTTTGATGGAATTCTGTTTAGTATGAACGCGGCAGTCTCAATGGCATAACCCCAAAAGGATATCGGAAGATCTGTTTGACTCATCATAGACCGAACCATATCTAATAAAATTCGGTTTCTCCTTTCTGAGACACCATTCCATTAAGGTGTTCCAGGAGGAGTAAGTTGTGAAACTATTCCACAATCTTTAAGATGATCGTCAAACTCTAGGCTTAAATATTCTCCACCTCGATCTGATCGAAGTGATTTTATTTTCTTACCTAGCTGATTTTCTACTTCACTCTTCAAAATTTTGAATAATTCAAAAGATTCGGATTTATGTTTCATTAAGTAAACATATCCATATCTACTTAAGTCATGAGTAAAAGTAATGAAGTATCGAAAACCACTTCTAGCTGGTGTGCTCATTGGTCCGCATACATCTGTATGTATGAGATCCAATAACTCACTTGTCCTCTCACATCTCTTTGTGAAAGGGCATTTGTCATCTTACCTAATAAACAAGTTTCGCACGTCTCAAATGATTCTAAATCAAATGAGTCTAAAAGTCCATATTGGTGGAGTTTAGAAATGCGTTTCTTATTTATGTGTCATAAACGACAATGCCAGAAATATGTCGGATTTAAATCATTAGATTTAAATCTCTTTTTATTAATACTATATATAGACTTGTAATGTTCATAATCAAGATTTAAAACATAAAGACAATTTTCTAATTGACCATTTGCATAGAAAATATTTTCTTTACTTATGGTAAAGTTATTATTCTCAATAACAACTTAAAACCATCCAAAATCAATCTCGACACAGATACAATATTCCTGTTCACAGCAGGTACATAGTTACAATTATTTAAATTTATTACAAGTCCAGAAGATAAAGATAATAAATAAATGCCCACGACTAATGCAGCAACTCTTCCTCCATTTCCCACCCGCAGGTCAACTTCACATTTCGCTAATCTTCTACTCCTTTGTAGCCCCTGCACATTATTACAAATGTGAGTACCAACCCCGGTATCTAATACCCAAGATGAGGAAGTAGATAAATTAATTTCAATAACATTGATACCTGAAGTAGTAGTCTCACTACTCTTCTTCTTCTTCTTTAGATCCTCCAAGTAGGCCTAGCAATTTCTTTTTCAATGGTGGTTTGTTGCAGAAGAAACAAACATTCTCCTTGGGTTTCTTGCTTTTAGGTTTGGACAACACCTTGCCTTACCTTTTTCCTTGACATTGCCCTTGATTTTTCTCTTCTGACCCTTGACTTTCTGAACCAAGAGAACATCGTTGACAACATTTGTCTTCATAGTCCCCTCGAAGTTCTTCAGTATCCCGTGCAACTCTGTGAGACAGGCCTCTTGATGATTTGATTGAAGAAACACACGGTCGTGCTCGAGTGAATTAATAAGGAGTTATTAATGTTATTTCATGTTCAATCAAATTCGATATCAAGAAATATTTATCGACAAATGTAAGGTTCACACATACCATATCTTATAAACGATATAGATATCATGTAATAAAGGGATACAATGCATGAACATAAATTAGGTTTGATCGAATCATCTATACTTGCTTAATTTGGATAATCATGATGTCTTGCTAGAGGCCGCTCATGATTTATAATCCGTTGTGATTATTGCCAACATTAAGTAAACCTACATGGTCACACACAAAGAACCACTATTGAGACGTACACAGAAAAATCATAACTTATGTGATAAGTTGTATGAAGAGCTACATAGTCAAGTGACACATCCAATCCTACATCTTATATGATAAGATGTTACATATATGGTTACCATGCACATAGGATATGAAACTTATGGGCTATTGTAATGTGTATTTTTATACACATTTTTAGGGTTTTTATCATCTCAAATTCAATCATAATTCACATTAAAGGTATGAAAAATGCTCACAATTCAAAGAACATAATTTGAAACCTCTTAATACGTTTTTGTGTGATTTTACAGGCGAAAAGGCCATAAGATGAAGAATTGGACCAAAACGCGAATAATGCGCCAAAGATGGCAAATTAAAAACCTCAAACACCCCACAAAGAAATTCCTCTAACTTCTACAACAAGTCAAAAACCTTTTTACAACCAAATCAAACCAAGCCAAATGCCAAAAACGCTGAATTGACCAAAAGTCAACTTTTTAGAAATGGGTCAAACGGTATATCAAAACGAAAAGCTCGACGAGACGAATCCAATGGTACAACCCTCGTGATCAGAAACCTTCTACAACTCTCAGAATCACTAATTGAAAATCAAATCAAACTGGTCAAAGTCAACGGTTGACTAGGTCAAACCCGTCTTCTTCAACATCCAAATTCCGAAATTTTGCTCGAAACTGAACAAACCGGCCAGCCATGGATTCAGCATGACGAGAGGAACATGCCGGTGCCATTCTCCGGTCTTGAAAATTCCGGCGATCGCCGGAATTCGGCCAAAACAGGTGCCAAAAATGGACCGAAACCATGGTTGATCTGCCGTGCCATCCACCATCATCCATTCGAGCCAAAACCGATCTCATTCTCTTCTCCATCGTCTACCCTATCTAACCGTATGAAGAACTCGTTGAATGATGCAAAATCGAGCGAGAAATCTGTGTTTGAGTAATCTGTTCGACGAAATCCTCAATGAACTTTTCAAACTGGATGATTCAACGGTCGGAATTTCGGCAGTGTAATGAATTCGATCGGTCTTCTCGCAATTTTCTCACACAGTGATGATGTTTGACGAGTCGAATAGCTTCAGTGGGGTCTCTTAATGGATTCCGAAGCATCAATTCGATAGAAAAACAACTTGAAATCTCGTTTTGATTCACGATTTTGTGTTCCGGTTGGTTATTTTCGCTGAGTTCGGTTAATGGCGAAATTCACTAATCAGGGGAAAAGTGAAGCATCAAAGCTTACAGAACAGCATTACAAGAGAGTGAGGGATGAAGCCTGAGTGTTGAACTTAGCTGCCGCGGCTCAAAGAACAAGGTTTAAGCTTGAACAGTCAACAATGGCGAAAAATGACTGAACCGAGTAAAAATGAAGAGAACTTGATGAATGTTCAACCATTTTCTGCGTTTCAAAGCCTTGAGGGTTCGTGATGACGAGAGGAAGTCGTTGGGAGTGAAATCACGAGCTACAATGAAGAGTAGAGCAAGCTCGAGTTACGGGTTGAAGAAGAAGCGATAACGGGTCTGGAAATTGATGCAAAATTGGATCCAAACTTCATATTTACTTCACACTGGTCTGTCAGAGTTTCGTTTTAGGACAGGCTGTAGATTGCGATCCACAGAAAATCAAGCAATCTTCGTTCAAAATGGATTCAGCGCCATTCTCGCTCGAGAGCAACCCGTTTCATGCGCGTTCGACCCATTCCGCCATAAAAGATTAACAGAGTGATTCAAACTCAGCACCTATCTGAAGGAATGCGAGCGACCCGTTTCATGCGTTCTGCGACTCGTTTCATCGACGTTTCAACTCGCAGCGACACAGAAGAAATCGAAAAAACAAATCTTCAGCGCGAATTCTTACTCCGTGAGTGACTCATTTCACGCGCGTTTCGACCCGTTTCAACTCAGCAGATCAAGGGATGGGCCCACTCGTCAGCGTAACATCGCGAAATTCAAACTCAGATCCAATCTGAGCGTTCTTCCGCCAAAAAACAGAGGAAAATATTTTCCAACCAAAACCAGATCAAATCTCAACCAAATTCAACGAAATTTCGTTCAGATCTTCAGTACACCCCACTTGACCTGCCTGAGCCAATGGAATCGCTCAGTTTGTCCCCTATTCTCCAGACCAGCCTCTCTATAAATTCGACCGATCAACCCATTCATGAGAATCATTCTTCCATTCTCCAAATTCTTTCAACACATTACTCTCCAATCATCTTCTTTAAGCTTCAGTAACTCCATTACTGAATCTCAGAGCTTTTCGAGCTTCAATTTTCGAGTTTGAGTGAAATTCACCAATTCGGGCTGATTTGGGTGAAAAAGGCAATTGATCTGTTCAGCTGGAAGCAAGCATCAGTTGGAGGTTCAAATCGGCTCAAGGAAGTTTCTGGTTGATCTTCCACGTCTCGGTTCGATCCAATTTTCATTTAATCTCTTGTATTCAATTTTAGATCACAAGATCCAATTTGTAAAAGAACATGATGAACACATGCCTAATTTCGGTTGATCTTATCATGTGTGAGTAGAATCTTGTAGGGATAGGCTTTTTGTGATAGAATTGTTTGAAATCTTGCTTTAATTTGAATTAAATTGACTGATTTGGTACTGTTCATAATATGTTGTTAAATCTGGATTTTTCTTGATTTAATCGATTTGGTTGAATTAATTAGGTCATTTAGAACTGAATTTTTCATGCATGTTAGTCCATTTTATCATCTTGAATCTTGGTTGAGGTTTTTGCTTGATTTAGTGAAGTTTTTAGTTCAAAAATTGAGATCAAACACTAGTTGGTTGATTGGTGTTTGATCTGAAATTTTGATCTATTTGCTGAATTTTTCTGGTTGGAAATAATTCAAACTTGTGCCAAATCTGATAAACTGAATATTTAGTGATTAATGATACAATTCTTGATCAAATTGCCTTAAAAATCCCTACTTTTATCCTATTAATTCAAAAATACAATTTTCTGCATTTTATTTCTGTCAGTTTCAGTAAAAAATTGTTTGACTTCAGATCTGATCAAAGAAAATCATAAAAAAAATATTTTGTGTTTCTTTAGATATTTTAGAACAACTTTAATATAATATGTGCTCAATGGTTTTATGTTAAATTTGTAAGAAAAAAATCTGTGCAAAGTTTTGACTTTTTAATTTCATGTTCTTGATTTTTCATTCTGACTGTTCTTCTACGATTTTTAGAAATTAGTAGAAAATTCCTATAAATAAAAAATCTAAATCTCAGTAATTCATTTTTAAGTGTAGTTTCGTAATCTGAATTTTAATTGAGTTGTTATTTGGATAAAATTTGAATTCCACCCTCTTTTGACAACACATACCATTCTCTGTCCAATCCTGTCATATGTTCTGATTTTTGACCATAATTTTTGGAATATAAATCATTTTGATCTGAGATTTTTACCACATAATTTGAACTTGATTCCCTAATTTCTGTTAAATTTTGGTGATTTTTGAAATAACTTTCGATTTTCTGTGATTTTATGAACAACCTTGCTGATTGATTTTGAAAAGTGTGAACTAAAACAAAAATTACATAATCATATGAACTCAAGTGATAATTGCTTCACCTTGCATTGTGAAGATCTCATTCTCTGTTTTCCATTGACATATCATTTGGAATTTTTGGATATTTGGAACTATTATTAAAGAATATTTAAGGGAAGTGTGTACGAATTTACTCCAATTCCATCTAATACGTCAATAATCTTCTAAAAAAAAAAAAAAACTGCAACACCTGAACAAAAACAAGATATACTTTTGAAAAGAATTTTAATATCTCAAGGCCATCCTCCTTGTGTTCGACCCCTAAACTCATTACCACTCATACTCGTAATTGATTAATAGGGAAATATAAATTGTTTTGTTAAATTGTGTGAAACTCAACGACGGTTTTACCGCGATTTACAAATGGCGCCGTTGCCGGGGAGACGGCTTTAATTGAGTTTATTACTAACCTCTAATCAATTGTCTAGTGTTTTTGTTTCATTTGAATTTTGAAGGTGCATGAGAAAGACAAGATCGCAAGGCGAAGTGCACACACCTGTAAAGAAGGACATTAACAAACATTTAAGAAAGGTCAAGAAAGACAAGGCACAAAGCAAGCAAGAAGAAACTTACGCAAGGCAAAAAGGAAATAACGAGGCTTCTCCTTTCATCCAAGGGCCTCAAGAAGAAGAAGAACAAAATTGGAAGCAACAACGAGTGGAAGGGCCACAAGGAAGAACTCCTACCTCTCCAATCGTTCACTCATTATCATCAAGGCTAAATTCTCAAACTCTTTTTAATTCTAATTCTCATTCAATACCATCATCATCTCCAACTCATAAAATGGCTCAAGAAAGAACATTAGGGGAACTTTTAGACCATCAAATCCCTCGAAATCCTGGAAATATTGTTATACCAACTGTGCCAAATTTTAAACTAAGTCCATCTATATTAAATGTATTACCCATATTTGAAGGACATAAAAATGAGAACCCATATGCACATTTAGATAATCTAGATCGTAAATGCACCGCATTGTTTGGTAAATCTGATAACTTGGATAATATCAAATTGATCCTCTTCTCCCACACACTTGGGGAAGCACCAAGGTATTGGCTAACCCACTTGCAAGGAGGTCCTTTTACAACATTTCAGGAGGTAGGTACGCGTTTTCTCAAACGATACTACCCGAGCACTTTGACGGCCAAAATCCGCAAGGAAATCACAGGGATCCAACAAGGAGGAGGGGAGACACTTCAAGAATATTACGAGCGATTTGTACGATTATGCGCATCATGCCCCAACCATAACCTCGACGAGACCTCACTTATCGACCAATTTCTACAAGGGATGAATGATCTCGATGCGCGATTACTCCAATGCTCGGCTGGAGGATCGTTCAATAACATGACTCCATCGGAAGTGCGAGCTCTTATCGAAACCATGGACGAAGGAAACCAAGGACGCGGGGGAAGAATGGGTCAAGTAAACATGACAAGTACGGTTGACCTCAAGGCAATGGAATCAAGAATCACACAAAATTTCGAGACAAGATTTAGTCAAATGCTCAAGGCTGTGGGCGCGAAGATCGAACCAAAGAAGTGCGAGTTTTGTGGGGACACAAGTCATGCGACCGATGAGTGCGATAGGCTACAAGAAGATGTCAATGCCATCGGAAACTATTCAAACCAACGCCAACCTTTCTCGCAAACCTACAATGAGTCATGGAAGAAACATCCAAATTTCCGTTGGAGGAATGATGATGCGCCACCTCAATTCTCACAATCCAGTTATCAAAAACCGAATGTGTATGTTCATCCAAATGCACAAGCGCCACAACAACCTCAAGCTCATCAACAACCTCCTCAACCCTCCACATCGAATTCCCAAACCTCTTCTCTTGATGAAAATCTTGATAAAATGATGGCCTTAATGGCGGGGAATTTCACAAACATCACAACGGAGTTGGGAACCGTCAAGAATGATGTAAGCTCGCTTACCCAAAACCAAGCTACGCAAGGGCGTCAAATGCAAAACTTGGAAATGCAAATCAAGCAAATCGCGGGTGAAGTCAACTTATTGAAAGGACAAGGGGGCAATCGGTTGCCTTCTCAAGGTTCAGGACCGCTGGAGTACAAACCCATCAACGCGATACGCCTAAGAAGTGGGAAAGAGGTTGGCTCACACGACGAAGAAGAAGAGTTAATGGTTACAAGAAAGCAAGATGGGGAAACAAGTTCAAGCGCACGAGAACAAGACGAGGCACAAGAAGAAATCAGGAAAGAGGAAGAGCCAATTCACGAGAAAGAACTAGGAAAGAACGAAGAAAGGGAAATCGCGCGAGAAAAGGAAAAGAGGCGCGCACCATTCCCAACTCGACTAGCGGTTAACTCTCGGAAGGATGAGCTCGACAAAGATATTTTGGAGGTGTTCAAGAAGGTGGAGGTAAATATTCCAATTATCGATGCTATACGAATGCATCCTCCATATGCCAAGTTCTTCAAGAATCTATGCACAAACAAGAGAAAATTAAAGGGAAACGAGACGATAAACCTACCCTCTGTGATGAGCATCAACACGCGAGTAGCACAAAAAGAGAAAGACCCTGGAGTTTTCGCCATTCCGTGCACCATTGGTCTTCAACAACTCGCGAGGTGTATGCTCGACTTAGGAGCCTCCATAAACGTAATGCCTAGATCCGTTTACGAGACCTTGGGTTTGGGCGGCCTAAAGGACACAAGGGTGATGGTGCAACTCGCCGACCGTTCGACGGCCGCCGTCCTCGGTGTCGCGGAAGATGTACTCGTCAAGGTGAATGGTTTGGTTTTCCCAGCCGACTTCTACATTCTTGAAATGGGCGACAACGCCGACTCATCCGCCATCCTCTTAGGAAGACCCTTTTTGAGGACCGCGCGAACATGCATAGACTGCCACTCAGGAACGTTGTCCATGGAATTCGACAACGAGAAAATCCCCTTCAACATATTTGACACCATAAAATACCCTAACGACTACAATGTATCAAGCATAACCATTATTGATGAGATCGATGGGATGGTTGAAGAACAATTGGAAGAAGAGTACTCGAAGGAATACGATGCGATTTTTGAGGATGTTTGGGGAGAGATCGACCAAGCAAATGAGAAGCAAGAAATAGAGCAAGAACATAATGAAGAAATAAAATTCATTTCGGGTTCCCCTCACAACGAACTCCAAATATCGCAAGAACGCGTTAAGCCATCAATAGAGGAAGCTCCTATTCTCGAACTCAAACCTCTTCCCGATCACCTTAAATACGCATACCTCGGGCCAAACAACACATTACCCGTTATCATCGCATCGAACCTAACTCTTGATCAGGAAACCCGATTGGTGGAAACTCTTGGAAAACACAAGAAGGCAATCGGATGGACATTGGCCGATATGCCAAGGTATAAGCCCCTCGACATGTATGCACAAAATTGTTTTGGAGGAGGGATCAAAACCGTCAAGAGAAGCACAAAGAAGGTTAAATCCAGTCATGATGGAGGTGGTGAAAAAGGAGCTTCTCAAGCTTCTCGATGCGGGAATCATTTACGCGGTAGCCGACTCGGAATGGGTATCTCCAATCCATGTAGTTCCCAAGAAGACGGGAATCACGATTGTGGAAAATGCCGAAGGAGAGAAGGTGCCAACGCGAGTGCAGAACAGATGGCGAGTTTGTATCGACTATCGGAAACTTAACGCGGCAACAAAGAAGGACCACTTCCCTCTTCCCTTCATCGATCAAATGCTCAAAAGATTAGCAGGACGACCTTACTATTGCTTCTTGGATGGCTATTCGGGATATTTTCAAATCGCCATCGACCCCGACGACCAAAAGAAGACAACATTCACGTGTCCCTTTGGTACATTCGCCTATCGAAGGATGCCGTTCGGGTTGTGCAACGCACCTGGTACATTTCAAAGGTGTATGATCTCTATTTTTTTTGAATATATTTCTAAATTCATTGAGGTGTTTATGGATGACTTTTCCATTTATGGCAACTCTTTTGACGAGTGTCTTCATAATTTGGGCCTAATAATGGAAAAGTGTGTGGAAGCTAATCTTGTCTTGAATTTTGAGAAGTGCCACTTTATGGTGAGCCAAGGAATTGTTTTAGGGCATTTAATATCAGAAAAAGGCCTGGAGGTCGACAAGGCAAAGATTGACGTAATAAAGACGCTTCCATGCCCTCGCAATGTGAAAGACGTCCGCTCCTTTCTCGGCCATGCGGGTTTCTACAGGCGATTCATTCGAGATTTCTCCAAGATCGCGCAACCCATGTGTCGCCTTCTCCAAAAAGAAGTAAAATTCGAGTTCAATGACGCGTGCAAGGAGGCATTCAACATCTTAAAAGGAAAGTTGTGCGAGGCTCCAATCATCAAACCTCCCGACTGGAATCTTCCTTTCGAAATCATGTGTGACGCTAGCGACTTGTGCGTTGGTGTCGTCTTGGGCCAACGCGTTGGTAAGGATCCTCATGTAATTTACTATGCCTCTAGGACCCTAGACGAAGCCCAAAGAAATTACACCACAACTGAAAAAGAATTATTAGCAATTGTTTTTGCATTGGAAAAGTTCCGATCATACTTGGTCGGGACAAAGGTTGTTGTATTTTCAGATCATGCTGCGCTCAAGCACTTAATGAAAAAGAAGGAATGCAAGCCGCGCCTCCTCCGATGGATCCTTCTCCTTCAAGAGTTCAACGTAGAGATTCGGGATAAAAAGGAGCCGAAAACTTGGTGGCCGATCATCTTAGCCGACTCCCAACAAACGAAGGCGATATCATTCCGATCAACGAACTCTTTCCCGATGAGCAACTCTATACTATCCATGGCATGGCACCTTGGTACGCAGACATCGTCAACTACCTCGAAACTCGCGAATTGCCAAACACTCTCTCTCGAGCTCAAAAGGACAAGATAAAAAATGACTCACGATATTACCTCTGGGAAGACCCCTACCTCTACAAGGTTTGTTCCGATCAAATGGTGCGCAAATGCGTGCCCGACCACGAGATAAATTCGGTACTCTCTTTTTGTCACACTTTAGAATGTGGGGGACACTTTGGAGGGCAACGGACAAGTCATAAGGTACTCCAAAGTGGATTATATTGGCCAACTCTTTATAAAGATGCTCATTCCTTTGTAAAGAGTTGTGAAAATTGCCAAAAAACGGGCAATCTAACCCGCAAAAATGAAATGCCTCTTAAAGCTTTATTGTTTTTTGAGCTTTTCGATGTTTGGGGGATAGACTTCATGGGGCCTTTCCCTCAATCAAATGGGTATTTATATATTCTTGTGTGTGTTGATTATGTTTCAAAATGGGTTGAGGCCATACCAACAAGGGATGCCAACTCCAAAACGGTGATTGAATTCCTTAAAAAGAATATCTTTCAGCGTTTTTGGGTGCCTAAAGCTATCATTAGCGATAGGGGTTCGCATTTCAATAATAAGTATCTCGAATCCCTTTTGAAAAATTATCACGTACAACACCGCATGTCGACCGCTTATCATCCCCAAACTAATGGGCAAGCCGAAATATCCAATCGGGAAATAAAATCAATCCTTGAGAAAGTGGTTAATCCCTCTCGCAAGGATTGGAGTCAGAGGCTTGGGGATGCTCTATGGGCCTACCGCACCGCATACAAAACACCGATAGGGATGACTCCTTTTAAACTCGTTTATGGAAAGAGTTGTCACCTACCGGTGGAAATTGAGCACAAAGCATTTTGGGCAATCAAAAAGGTAAATCAAGATTATCCAAAAGATGCGGGATTGCGGAAATTGCAAATTCAAGAATTAGAAGAGCTTCGCATTGAGGCTTATGATAATTCTCGTATTTACAAAGAAAAATTAACCATCGCTCACGACAAACTTATTCGCAAAAAGGAATTTAAAATTGGCGATAAGGTCTTGTTATTCAATTCTCGGTTGAGATTACATCCCGGGAAATTGAAGAGCCGATGGACAGGTCCTTACATAATTACCCATATCTTGCCATTTGGAGTATTTGAAATTTCTAGGGGCGAAGACATCAAATTCAAGGTTAATGGTCATCGCTTGAAGGCCTTTTACGAGAATCATGATACAAGATGGTTCGATGAGCATCATTTGGAAGCGGTGCCACAAAGCGAGGAAAGGAAAGAATGAAAGCATAAATGCGTCGAGCTCAAGACGTAAAACAAGGGCGCTTGACGAGAGGCAACTCGTCGTGTCAGGTCGTATTTTTCCTTTCTTTATTTTATTTTTCTTCTTTTTACAAAACTCTCTTTCACACTTAAACATTTGCTACGCAAAAGTTTAAGTGTGGTGGGGGAGGTTTTGCATAAAACCCCAATAATTTTTCCAATTTCCACAATTTTCTCATTTTTGAACTCTTTGTTGAGGACAAACAAAGGTTTAAGTGTGGTGGGGTGGTTTTGTGCAAAACCAAGTTTTGTTTTCTTGTAAAAATGTGAAAACTCTTAAAAATTGGAAAATTTAAAAATTTCAAAAATAATTAAAAACTCATTTTCTTTATTTGTGTTTGTAATAAGTTTGTGTGTGTGAGGATTTTAAAATGAAAAGCAGGTTTTGAAAAATGGAAACGATTTTTAAAACTAAGCCCTCTCAAGCAATTTTTGAAAAAATACTTAGGGTTTTGAGAAATGATGAAAAGATTTGAAAAAAATTTCAAAAGGATTTGACCTTTGTCATGAATGCCATATTTTCCAACTCACTTCATTTATAATATCCATTTAAAATCCATTAAGCGTTTTGAAAATTCATAAATATTTCACTTACCCCTTTAACGAAATTATAAATCATTTTCTTTAAAGTAATGCTGTGATTAAAACTTTTGAGAAATCAAACCTTATTTTTAATACCACTAGTTTCGCAAAAATCTTCCAACTCAACCTATCTTTCATGGCATAGCTAATGACTCGTATGTCCATCTCTAATTTTCGCACTAAAAGCAAGTGACCGAAATCGTAACCTGTTATCCCTTCACAAAAAGAATTCAAAAATGTGAAAAATTATTTTTAAACCCTTGAAAAAAAAAAAATTTACATATCCGCAATAGAAAATGAAGGATTTTTGTACGTGCAAAGCACAGCTTGTCTTTTGATAACATGAGTGGATCGCATGCCAACTTTTACGTGTTTATAAAAGAGAAAGTTGAGTTAGTTGGAACTTTTGGGGTAATTTGTATAAATTCACCATTTTAAAATTAGGGGGAGAAAGTATCAAAAACAAAATTACGGCATTGCTTTTTGGGAAAAGGTTCGTATTTGTAGGATGGGGGAATTTTAAATAAATTTGAATTTAAAATTATTAATGGATAGTCATCGACCCTCGTGTATTATTATAATAATCAAATATTAGTATATAACATTCATGGCAATAACTAAATTTCTTTTCAAAATACTTTAACCTGATTCTAAAAACCCTAAGACTTAATTTTAATTTACGCTTGAGGGCAAGCTTGGTTTAAGTGTGGTGGAATTTGTAATGTGTATTTTTATACACATTTTTAGGGTTTTTATCATCTCAAATTCAATCATAATTCACATTAAAGGTATGAAAAATGCTCACAATTCAAAGAACATAATTTGAAACCTCTTAATACATTTTTGTGTGATTTTACAGGCGAAAAGGCCATAAAATGAAGAATTGGACCAAAACGCGAATAATGCGCCAAAGATGGCAAATTAAAAACCTCAAACACCCCACAAAGAAATTCCTCTAACTTCTACAACAAGTCAAAAACCTTTTTACAACCAAATCAAACCAAGCCAAATGCCAAAAACGCTGAATTGAGCTATATAGGCACAAGAGACACCCCAAAAAGAAAGGTGAAGGCATATTATTTTCGTCCAATTTTGTGAGACAAAAAGGAGAGAAAAATTAGAAAATTATTATTTTTTTAATTCTGTCAAAAAAAATGAAGAACGAATACTAGCATATATCGTTCTCTATCCATTCAAAGGGGTTGTTCGTGTGGATACCAGTAAAGGAAGAAGGGAAGTGCGGCGTCTTTGTGATTCGGGTTGAAGCCGTGATTTTGTTTGGAGAATCAGTTTGTTTGGAAAATCGGTTTATTTAGAGAATCGGTTTGCTTGGAGAATCGGTTCGTTTGGAGATCGCCTGGAGAACGGTTTGTGAGACCGGTTAGGCGAAACATTCAAAGGATCAATTTGGAAACCGGTTTCGAACCGGGCAAAGAAAAGCGTCAACCAAATTCGCTTTCGATCATCACGGATTAAGCGTAATCCGAAGGTACAAAGTTATGAAATTTTCTTCGATTTAATTGTAATTCACGGATCCTTTTTTGGGTTTCGAATTCTAGTTTGTTTCATTTTTATTTTTCCGCTGCGTTATGAACGGTAGAAACCCAACAGTGGTATCAGAGCGAAGTGAATTTCAATTAAATTAAGACGGATAAACCATTTTCGAAATATTTCTATTGATTTTGAGGCGTTATTTTTCAATTGTTGAATTTTCGTTATGAACGGTTGCGATTTCATGAAAGGGTGCATGTGATGTATCTTGATCATGAACAGTTGCGATTTCATGAAAGGATGCGACTTCATGAAAGGGTGCATGTGATGTATCTTGATCATGAACGGTTGTGATTTCGTGAAAGGATGCGACTTCATGAAATGGTGCATGTGATGTATCTTGATCATGAAAGGTTGCGACTTGATTGAAAGCATGCGACTTCATGAAATGGTGCATGTGTTGTATCTTGATCATGAAAGGTTGCGACTTGATTGAAAGGGTGAAGGTATGTCATGTGTTGGATTTCTACCATTCATAACGCAGCAGAAAAAACAAAAACGAAACAAAATCGAATTCGAAACCCAAAAGAAGGATCCGTGAATTACAATTAAATCAAAGAAAAGTTCATAACTTTGTACATTCGGATTACGCTTAATCCGTGATGATCAAAAATGAATTTGGTTGACGATTTTCTTTGCCCGATCCAAACCGGTTTCCAAACCGATCCTTTGAATATTTCGCTTAATCGGTCTCACAAACCGATCTCCAAGCAATCTCCAAACGAACCGATTCTCCAAGCAAATCGATTCCCCTAACAAACCGATTCTCCAAATAAACCGATTCTCAAAACAAAAAAAACACGGAACCCAAATCACAAAGACGCCGCACTTCGCTTCGTCCTCTACCGGTATCCACACGAACAACCCCTTTGAACGGATAAAGAACGATATATGCTAGTATTCATTCTTCATTTATCTCACAGAAAATAACAAAAGAATAATTTTCGGATTTTTCACTCCTCCTTTTCTCACAAAAGATGGACGAAAAATATTATGCCCTTAATCTGATTTTGGGGTGTCTCTTGTGCCTATATAGTCCATAAGTTTCATATCCTATGTGCATGGTAACTATGTAACCATATATGCAACACACCTTATCATATAAGATGTAGGATTGGATGTGTCACTTGACTATGTAGCTCTCCATACAACTTATCACATAAGTTATGATTTTTCTGTGTACATCTCATTAGTTGTTCTTTGTGTGTGACCCTGTAGGTTTACTTAATGTTGGCAATAATCATAATGGATTATAAATCATGAGCGGCCTCTAGCAAGACATCATGATTACCCAAATTAAGCAAGTATAGATGATTCGATCAAACCTAATTTATGTCATGCATTGTATCCTTTTGTTACACGATATCTATATCGTCCATAAGGCATGGTATGTGTCAACCTTATGTTGGTCGATAAATATTTCTTGACACCGAATTTGATTGAACATGAAATGACATTAATAACTCCTTATTAATTCACTTGAGCACGGCCGTGCGTTTCTTCAATCAAATCATCAAGAGGCCTAAAGATATCTCTCTCAATTTATGAGAGGAACAAATCCTATCTTAATTAAACTCTTTCCTCCGCACAATTCATTATATACCTAATTATAATCTTTATGATTGCCCGGTTAAAGACTATATTAAAGTATAAAATTTATCATGTAGGAAACTGAGATAATCTCAAGTCTAAGGATTACAGATACATTCTTTACTGAGAATAACTAATGACACGAACCATGTAGTATTCTCAAGGTGGGTCAATCCAGTATATGGTCTCTAACATATACTTACGTTAATGACTTAATAACTCTTATTCATTATCAGTAAAACGTGATCATCATTCAACTAACATACTGATGTACATTTATAGCTTATCTTAAAGTATGTTTGTCTCACAAACATCCTATGAATGATCAGGGACGGTTTAGAATATCATTCATAATACTTTATAGTTTTACTATCAAAGTCACATACTTTGATGATATAAAGCTGAATATCATATTCAAGGTTCATTTTAGTAATAAGAATAAAATAACCAATATGCATTTATTATATAAAATATCTCTAAATAAACACAATGTTTGTTTAACATAATCCATACATCTAGGTCTCAAATATATTGGCCTAGGGCATACTACTAACAATCTCCCACTTGCACTAGGCCGAATCTAACAAGTATCTAATACCCATCGACCTAGCATGACCCTCATGCTTTGCTTGAGAAAGTGGTTTAGTCAACGGATCGGCAACATTATCATCACCATCAACTCTGCATATTTTAATATGTCCTCTCGCAGTGATCTCCCTGATCAAATGGAAACGTCGAAGTATGTGTTTGGTTCTCTAATGCGATCTTGGTTCGTTTTCCTGCGCGATTGCCCCATTGTTGTCACAATAAAGATCCACAGGATTTGCGATACTAGGAACCACACCGAGTTCTTCAATGATCTTCTTCATCCAAACTGCTTCCTTAGCTGCTTCTGAAGCTGCTATGTACTCCGCTTCTGTCGTAGAATCCGCTACAGTGTCCTGTTTGGAACTTTTCCAACTTATTGCACCTTCATTCAAACAAAATACATAACCAGATTGTGATCTAAAATCATCATTGTCGGTTTGAAAGCTTGAGTCCGTGTAACCTGTTACAACTAGCTCACTTTCAAATCCTCCATAACCAAGAATGAATCCTTAGTTCTTCTCAAGTACTTCAGAATATTCTTGACTGCTGTCCAGTGACTTTCACCAAGATCAGATTGATATTTGCTAGTTGTACTTAATGCATATGATACATCTGGTCTAGTACAAAGCATGGCATACATGATAGATCCAATAGCTGAAGCATACGAGATTTTATTCATGCGATTTCGTTCTTCCTGATTAGCAGGACGTTGAGTCTTACTCAATTTTATGCCATGTGACATTGGTATGAAACCTCTTTTCGAATCATCCATTCGAAATCGTGTCAACACTTCGTCAATATAGGTACTTTGACTTAGACCTATGAGCCTTTTAGATCTATCTCTATAGATCTTAATGCCGAGTATATAAGCGGCATCTCCTAGGTCCTTCATTGCAGAAGACTTTCCTAAAAATGTCTTAACATTTGTTAAAGTCGGAATGTCATTTCCAATGAGTAATATATCATCTACATAAAGTACTAGAAAAACTATTGCGCTCCCACTAACCCTCTTGTAAACACAAGGTTCATCTTCATTTTTGATAAAACCAAAACCTTTGATTACTTCATCAAAACGAAGATTCCAACTCCGAGATGCTTGCTTTAATCCGTAAATGGATCGCTGCAATTTGCAGACTTTATCAGAATTCTTAGGATTAACAAAACCCTCGGGTTGTGTCATATACACATCCTCGAGTAAATTTCCATTAAGAAAAGATGTTTTGACATCCATTTGCCATATCTCATAGTCATAATATGCAGCTATGGCAAGTATAATTCTAATCGATTTAAGCATGACAACTGGTGAGAAAGTTTCGTCATAGTCTATACCATGAGTTTGTCTGAAACCTTTCGCAACAAGTCTCGCTTTATAGGTATGCACATTTCCGTCCATGTCAGTTTTCCTTTTGAAAACCCATTTACACCCAATGGTCTTTGAACCTTCAGGTGAATCAATTAAGTTCCAAACTTGATTATCGTACATGGACTGCATCTCAGTTTTCATGGCTTCTAACCATTTATGAGAATCAGGTACATAGTAGCAATTATTTAAATTTATTACAAGTCCAGAAGGTAAAGATAATAAATAAATGCCCACGGCTAATGCAGCAACTCTTGCTCCATTTCCCACCCGCAGGTCCACTTCACCTTTCGCTAATCTTCTACTCATTTGCAGCCCCTACACATTATTACAAATGTGAGTACCGCATCCGGTATCTAATACCCAAGATGAAGAAGTAGATAAATTAATTTCAATAACATTAATACCTGAAATAGTAGTCTCACTACTCTTCTTCTTCTTCTTTAGATCCTCCGAGTATGCCTGGCAATTTCTTTTCCAATGGCTTGGTTTGTTGCAGAAGAAACAAACACCCTCCTTGGGTTTCTTGTTCTTAGGTTCGGACAACACCTTGCCCTTACCTTTTCCTTTGACTTTGCCCTTGAATTTTCTCTTTTGACATTTGCCTTTCTGAACCAAGAGAACATCGTTGACAACATTTCTCTTCATAGTCCCCTCGAAGTTCTTCAGCATGCCGTGCAACTCCGTGAGACTCTTGTCCATGTTATGCATATTATAGTTCATTATAAATGGCTTGAAATTCGGAGGAAGACCTAAGGATCAAATCGGTAGCCATCTCATTGCCAACCTTTGCCCCTAGTTTCTCAAGTTGATTAAGGTACCCTTTCATTTTCAGAATATGAGCACTCACCGAGGAGTTGGAAACCATCTTACAACTTGCTAATGCACAATGTGCATTATACCTCTCATTTCTAGCTTGCTCTTGGAACATTTTCTTGAGCTGTGCCAACATTGGAAATGCCTCTAAATTTTCAAACTGCTTTTGAAGATCGGCATCCATGGTGGCTAACATGAGACATGTCACATCATTAGAGTCGCTTGTATGCTTGGCATAAGTATTTATCACTTCTTGATCAGCATCATCAACGGGCTAGTTAGAAATGGGACTTTCAAGGACATAGTTCTTCCTTTCTTGTTTGAGAACAATTCTCAAATTCCGATACCAGTCAAGGAAGTTTTTCCCATTGAGCTTGTCCTTCTCAAGGACGGATCGCAATGTTAAAGTTGATGTGTTGTTTGTTGCCATTTTCTACACAGAATTAAATGCAGGTTTATATTAATATGTGATTTGAGATATTTTAATATAATTTTAACTCCCACTATTTTATTCAAATCAATATCCCTCAAATGTATTGATTCGGAAATTTTAACTTTAAATTTCATAGTGGGCCAAGATCCATATTTCATCAAGTTCTAAGTGAGCTTTGGTTCATCGCCTAGAACCTAATTATTTAGGTAGGAACGTTTCCAATTGTATCTCATACAACTCTCGTTTAATCCATAGGATGAGCATCATATGCTCGGCGTATGCATCCTATCATATGCCTCGAACCCAAGTCTGACTTGATAGTTCAGTTGAATCTAACCATGTCTAAATATCGAGAATCACCATTTCTCGCTTCTTATCACCCTAAGATTATGCTAATTCACTATGCTTTGGCATACCCAAATTTTGCATGATCGAAGGGATACTAAGTATAGATACATGAGAGGCATTTCTATGATTCAATGTTATATGAGGGATTGTTATGTTTAATCTTTTGTTTTGTTGTTTTATTTTATCATGTATTTCATCACAAAACATCACATGCACAGATAAAATAAATATGATATGATATGATATAACATGGTCTTGATGATCAAAATGAGTCAATCATTAAGATCATTTCCTAAGATACATTCAACCACAAGGCATTGATGAACTCCTTCATCTCCATGATGTGTATGAGGTGGACGGTGAACTCCTTCATCTCCATGATGTGTATGAGGTGGACGGTGAACTCTATCATCTCCATGATGCGTATGAAGTGGATGGTGAACTCCTTCATCTCCATGATGTATATGATCGTGGTAGTTATATTATATATAAAATGAACGGAACCATGCCCGTCACAATTAACCATCAAAATAAATTACATCACATCAACCAAGAACGGAACCATGCCCGTTTTTACATACATATATATATTACACACATCACATCATCACACACAAATCACAATCATTCATCACATATCTAATAGGCCATGTTATATGCATTATGTTGTACTTTAAACCATTTTACGAAATATGTATAAGGCGTTACGAATATGAAATTCGGGGTCTACGATTAATCTATGCGTGAGTGCGGGGTTCGGGTGATGTATATGATACACTAAATAAATTTTTGAAAAGATGTATTCAACTCATCAAGTTTTTAAAGAAATTTTGAGTTTCGGCACTATATAAAAATAAAATTATTTAGTGGCCCCCATTTTTCGGGGCCGCGCCCCGAACCACGCACTCACGCATAGATTAATTGTAGACCCCGAATTTCATATTCGTAATGTCCTATACATATTTCGTAAAATGATTTAAAGTACAACATAATGCATATAACATGGCCTATTAGATGTGTGATGAATGGTTGTGATTTGTGTGTGATGATGTGACATATGTAATATATGTATGTATGTAAAAACGGGCATGGTTCTCTTGGTTGATGTGATGTAATTTATTTTTGATGGTTAATTGTGACAGGCATGGTTCCGTTCATTCTATATATAATATAACTACCACGATCATACGCATCATGGAGATGAAAGAGTTCACCGTCTACCTCATACACATCATGGAGATGAAGCACTTCACCGTCCACCTCATACACATCATGGAGATGAAGGAGTTCATCAATGCCTTGTGGTTGAATGTATCTTAGGAAATGATCTTAATGATTGGCTCATTTAGATCATCAAGGCCATGTTATATCAGATCATATTTATTTTATCTGTGCATGTGATGTTCTGTGATGAAATACATGATAAAATAAAACAAAAGATTAAACATAACAATCCCTCATATAATATTGAATCATAGAAGTGCCCCTTATGTATCTATACTTATCATCCCTTCGATCATGCAAAATTTGGGCATGCCAAAGCATAATGAATTAGCATAATCTTAGGGTGATAAGAAGTGAGAAATGGTGATTCTCGATATTTAGACATGGTTAGATTCAACTGAACTATCAAGTCAGACTTGGGTTCGGGGCATATGATAGGATGCATACGCCGAGCATATGATGCTCGTCCTATGGATTAAACAAGAGTTGTATGAGATACAATTGGAAACGTTCCTACCTAAATAATTAGGTTCTAGGCGATGAGTCAAAGCTCACTTAGAACTTGATGAAATATGGATCTTGGCCCACTATGAAATTTAAAGTTAAAATTTCCGAATCAATACATTTGAGGGTTATTAATTTGAATAAAATAGTGGGAGTTAAAATTATATTAAAATATCTCAAATCACATATTAATATAAACCTACATTTAATTATGTGTAGAAAATGGCAACAAATAACACATCAACTTGAACATTGCGATCCGTCCTTGAGAAGGACAAGCTCAATGGGAAAAACTTCCTCGACTGGCATCGAAATTTGAGAATTATTCTCAAACAAGAAAGGAAGAACTATGTCCTTCAAAGGCCCATTCCTGACCAGCCCGCTAATGATGCTGATCAAGAAGTAATAGACACTTATGCCAAGCATACAAGCAACTCTAATGATGTGACATGTCTCATGTTAGCCACCATGGATGCCGATCTTCAAAAGTAATTTGAAAATTTAGAGGCATTTCCAATGTTGGCACAACTCAAGAAAATGTTTCAAGAGCAAGCTAGAAATGAGAGGTATAATGCATATTGTACATTAGCAAGTTGTAAAATGGTTCCCAACTTCTCGGTGAGTGCTTATATTCTGAAAATGAAGGGGTACCTTGATCAACTTGAGAAACTAGGGGCAAAGGTAGGCGATGAGATGGCTACCGATTTGATCCTTAGGTCTCTTCCTCTGAATTTCAAGCTATTTATAATGAAATATAATATGCATAACATGGACAAGAGACTTTCTCAATTTATGAGAGGAACAAATCATATATTAATTAAATTCTTTCCTCCGCATAATTCATTATATACCTAATTATAATCTTTATGACCGCCCGGTCAAAGACGATGTTAGATTATATTAAAGTATAAAAGTTCTCATGTAGGAATCTGAGATAATCTCAAGTCTAAGGATTACAGATACATTCTTTACTGAGAATAACTAATTACACGAACCATGTAGTATTCTCACGATGGGTCAATCCAGTATATGGTCTCCAACATATACTTACGTTAATGACTTAATCACTCTTATTCATGATCAGTAAAACGTGACCATCAGTCTACTAACATACTGATGTACATTTATAGCTTATCATAAAGTATGTTTGTCTCACAAACAACCTATGAATGATCAGGGATGGTTTAGAATATCATTCATAATACTGTATAGTATTACTATCAAAGTCACATACTTTGATGATATAAAACTGAATATAACATATTCAATGTTCATTTTAGTAATAAGAATAAAATAATCAATACGCATTTATTATATAAAATATCTCTAAATAAACACAATGTTTGTTTAACACGATCCATACATCTAGGTCTCAAATATATTGACCTAGGGCATACTACTAACATATACATGTATGGGGTGAAGGTGCGAACGGATGTGTACTAGGACGAGACTGGGACTAAGTGCTAGTTCTGACGAGAACGTCAAAAATTTAAGTGGGGGAGTTTGTTACACCCCGAAACGAAATAGTAGAAAATGGAGGACGGGGGGAACTAGTTGACTAGTCCCACCTTGAGTAGTGAATGAAAATTAGAGTTACTTAAATAGGCTACTGCATTAACTACTAGTACCAACCAAGCTTAAGCATTTTTAGGATAATATGGTGTGGGCCTAAAGGTTGGACTGTACCAGTTAATGTACTAGACTCTGATAATATATAACATTATATTAACTCACATATAAAATTGTATAAATATATATATTATTATATCATAGATACTTATATATATATATATATATATATATATATATATATATATATATATATATATATATATATATATATATATATATATATATATATATATATATATATATATATATATATATATATATATATATATATATTTTTTATAGAGTGTTATATATATATTTGTTATATCATATCTCGTATATCACGTGTATATATTGTTATATCATATATACACGTGATATATAGATATGGTATAACAAGTATATATAGATATGATATAACAAGTATATAATTCACACAAAACAAGATATATATAACACTATATAAATCATATATAAAATAATATATATATATAACACTATATAAATCATATATAAAATAATATATTTATCATATATTGATGTGATATATAGATATGATATAACAATATATAGATTTGATATACGATATATTACGAAGACAAAATACTATGTATGTAAATCGGCCAATAACAGTATATAGCTGTCGCGCTGGAGAAGAATGAGCAGGGCTGAAAAGATAGGAGGAGCTGGCGGGAGCGTTACATGACGGGCGTGATTACTCCATCATGTTTACACATTTCTCAAAAATGAAACTTTGACACTTACAAATCCATAAAGACTTTTAACTTTTTGTTTGACATTTTTTCTATTTACTATGTTTTGTTATTATTTTGCAAAAATCCCCTCTATAAAAATTTGCTCGATTTTGACTATTAAAAAATTGATATTAATATTTTTACTAGAATTCTATAAAATAAAATAAAAAAATTGATATTAATATTTTTACTAGAATTCTATAAAATAAAATAAAAAGTAATCGACTTCCAATTGTCAGAAAAACTTTGTAAATGTCAAGAAACGCACCAATATTTTCTAGTAATTCATCACAACCTAAATGTGGAGGTGCCCTGGCATTTTTGTCTTACTATGAACAAGAATAAACAAATGCAGTTCAAGATGGCTTCATATATATACATAGGGTTCAGATATGAAGTGTCAGCATTTTGGAGCGCGCAGCAGTACCCGATTACAAAAGGTATGATAAAATTATAAAAATGTATTTTTGTAAACACAAAAGGTATAGTGAAATGAAAAAAAAGTATATTTTCAAAAAGATATATTTGTAAATACAGAAGATATATCCAAGTGCAAATATATATGTGTACCGCTAAAACTATATGGTGGGCATTTTTGGACACTTCAAAACCTAGGCACTCCAAATAATTTATGATATATATATATAACGGCTTATTCGGCCAACATGTGACAACATTGCTAAATATCAAAATTTTAATTGCTACTTCAAATTTCAACCGTACGGATGTAATATATATGGTTTAAAAATATTATTGTCCAATTTTCAAAAGAATCGAAAATATTTATCATTACCATCATGTATTTTCAAAAATTATCAAAATATGTATACATAGTTATTACAAATTTTGCTTCTTATTTTGATGATACATGATGACAATTATATAATATTCTGATTCTTGTGAAAATTGATCCACAACATATTCAAAACATATATATTCCATCCGTACAGTTGAAATTTGAATTTTTACTTTTGTAACCAATGTTGTCATATGTTGACCGAATAAGTCGGTTGTCAAAAGAACCATGCTCATATATATATATAAGGGTGGAGCTATCCATTACTTTTTTCTTTTTTTTTGAATAATCCATTACTTATTTTATCTTCATTGTGTTTTATTGGTTGGTCAAAACCCTAATTTAATTGGTTCTTGGTTTTGTGTTGTTAGATAGTCACATTTAACTTAATTAGTAATAAGAAGGAGCCACAGTTTTTGCTTGTACTTCAATCGAATCTTTTTGGTACCAAACTGTGCCGATTTCACTATGAGATAGCCTTCTCATTTATTCTCTCTCCCCACCCTATATATAGACACCATCCTCCCCTTCATGAGCACATCGTCATTCAACCCTTAACAAGTATAGTCACTGCTAAGATCCTCACAATGGACTATGAACTACTCAAAACTCTTAGACAAACTCAAAGCAACTACAAAAAACTATTATACCACCATTTTGTTTCACATCTCCCACACATCCTCCTCATGACCCTCCTAATGTTTTTCTCCCCCAAAATACAATCTCTATCCATCTCCAACGTGCAAGGTTTTGTGCGCGATCATTTGTCACTTGTCATCCTTTCTTCCACATTTTTCGCCCTTTTAACCACTCTATACATCATGTCGCGTCCACGTAAGGTTTACCTGATTGATATAGCAGCCTTCAAACCTAGCGATTGCCACAAAGCCACACGGGTTGCCACCATCAAGCAGTTTGCAGAGTGTGGTGATTTTAATGACGAAAGCCTGACCTTCCAACGTAGAATGTTGGAACGGGCAGGTATAGGCGAGTCAACCTATTTTCCGATGTCACTTGTGACCAAACCAATCAATGTATGCATGTCGACAGCCCGAGAGGAGGCTGAAATAGTCATTTTCGGTGTTGTAGATGAAATATTCAGAAAAACTGGCGTTTCGGCCAATGATATCAGCATTGTTGTTGTGAATTGCAGTCTATTCAATCCAACGCCATCTTATACTTCTATGATTGTGAATCGGTACAAGCTTCGGACGAATGTTATTAGCTATAATCTTGGCGGTATGGGGTGCAGTGCGGGAATTATTTCAGTGGACCTAGCTAAGAACTTACTCAAGGTATATATGCTATAAATATTTATAATTGTTTTCTGTGCATTTAAATCATCTACATCTTATATTTAATAATGTAGAGCATAATTTTTTCCATGCTCTTTGTGGCAAATTGAGAGTGACATTTAATTTAGATTGGAGGAATTAAGATTTTTTTAAGGTTATTCTTAAATTCAAATTTTTTTCAGAGGTACGTAGTTGCCCCGCAAAGATTTGAAAGGACTTAAATAGGTAGAGGTTTTATCATTAATTAACCAACAGAAATCTGAACAATCATATAAACCCGAGACTCAAAGGAAATTGTAAAAATAACATGTTGCATACATGTTTGAACTATTGGAGGGTTATTTTGGCAATTTTGAAACTATTGCTACTTCTTGTCAAGGCATTATAAAACAAAAAAAATACCAGAAAATATGATTTCATCCATTAAATTGATTAAAGGTAGAATACTAAAATTCCAACCACTCACACACTCATATGGAAAACTTAATCCGAAATTCATATTTATTATATATAGAATATAAACTGCAAAGAATAAAAATTTATTTAATTGAGGTCATTGTCAAAATATCACCTCTCTATGATTACGGAATTTGTAATCAAAGGTGTAATCTCTTTGTCAGAATATAAACAGTATAAACATTGTTCCAGCCTGATGCCATTCATAATTAACATCACACTACAACACCATGTATGGATACTTAATTAATTTAGCATAAAAAATTAAAAACAACTATTATAAAAAAACAGCAACAATACACAACAACAAGAATAATAATTATACAACAACAATAACAATAATAATAATTTATTGTGATTTTAAAATATAAAAAAATTTATTGTGTGACATGTCATGATTGTAATATCATGGTAAGATACAACTTTGGAACATGAACACGTCGCACTCACTGATGCGCACATAATGTAACTGGTAGAGGTGGGTGAGAGTAGTAAATAAAGAGAGGAGGGTAGTTAATTTCATGAACAGGGCTTCATAAAATAACACGTTACCCTCTGAACAAAAATTTACTCTCTCATGTCAGACTCAATAGGGAATCAGAAACACAATAGACCCGCAATGTCACGTCAGTTAGTTTGCTGCCTTTGCAAATTCATTTTAGATTTCAGATTGCTTTCGTATGGTTAAATTGATCTTAATTTGATTGTTGCAATCTGAGAAGGAACCTCTCCTCATTTGTTTATTAAATTAGCAAATGGCTAATAAAACAACGTACTAAAAGAAATGACTCAATACTATATTACAATTACATATACATATTAAAATAAATGATACAGGATATACAAAATGAAATATATGATTTATCTGAAATATTGCGCCTGTAAATTTATTGGGTGATTAAAAGTGTGTAGTACTTCTTTTTGAGGTAGAAGACTAGATGGTAATTTTCAGAAGCACATGTTCCCCCACACAGAGGCACAGGATTCGGGTGGTATTGTGCCCTGCCAAAACCATGCCAAAACTAGGGTTTCTGAAGAAAGGTCCCCTACTGAACATAAATATTAAATGTTGAAACCGTCGAATCAAAGTGCAACACATTATAAATACAATTATGTTTCATAATATCTTAAGCTCATAAAAATCTAGGCTCATAATAAATGAGTATAAAAAATCTAATTATGAAATGAACTCTCAGGAGAAATTATTAGGTGTTATGGTCCGTGTCGACCAGCCAATGAAAGCATAGCACGTCATTTAATTCCCTGGCTTGATGTGCTTTAATGCCGGGTCCATTATTGAGTGCCTGAATGGCTTCAGATGGGCACTTAATTAACTTTTGTACAGGATAATTTATGTAGGGACAAAAAGAAAATCGCCAGGCCTAATTAACTAGTTCTTAGATGGGCCTTAATTGGGTTTTATTGGGTGGTAGTTTATTGCAAGTTATAATATTGATACATTTACACCTCAACAAATCCAAGCAAACAATATTGATCTCACAACTTATATTTAGGCATGATGTGTTAAATATACTTAATATATTATATTTATTTCATCATAACTTAATTCTAAACTATTATAATTCAAATTGATAGGTGCACCCTAATACATATGCACTTGTGGTGAGTACGGAGAATATAACTCTAAACGGATATATGGGCAACAACCGATCGATGCTGGTCACAAACACATTATTTCGCATGGGCGGGGCCGCGATTTTACTCTCAAATCGACAATCTGATCGTAGGCGTGCAAAATATCAACTGATCCACACTGTACGAATTCACAAAGGAGCAGATGATCAGAGCTATACATGTGTTACCCAAGAGGAAGACAGTGAAGGTAATGTTGGAGTTTCTCTGTCGAAAGATCTCATGGCTGTCGCTGGAGAAGCCCTAAAGACTAATATTACGACATTGGGGCCCTTAGTTCTCCCCATGTCCGAGCAATTGTTGTTTCTGGGTACGATACTTCTAAGGAAAATCTTTAAAATGAATGTGAAGCCGTATATTCCTGATTTTAAGCTAGCGTTTGAGCACTTTTGCATTCATGCTGGCGGTCGTGCTGTGTTGGATGAATTGGAGAAGAGCTTGAAGCTGAGCCCCTGGCACATGGAACCGTCCAGGATGACACTTTACCGATTTGGTAACACTTCTAGTAGCTCTTTGTGGTACGAATTGTCATATTGTGAGGCAAAGAGAAGAATCAAGAAAGGGGACCGGGTCTGGATGATTGGGTTCGGATCTGGATTCAAGTGCAACAGTGCAGTATGGCGCGCGTTGAGGTCCGTTGATTATGTGAAGGAAAATCCATGGATGGATGAGATTGAAAAGTTTCCTGTTCAGGTTCCGAAGTGTGCGCCTCTTGATTTGGACTGATGATTATCTAGATTATTTGAGGGTTTTTAAGTAGGGAGCTTGCTTTATTAGTGTTGGAACTTTATTTGTACCGGCAGTCTGAAGAGAAATTTCTATTCTTTGGGACAATTTTATTTTAGCATTGTGTTTTTTATGGTTGCATGTGTTGGCATTTGTGTGTAAAGTTTCAAATTTGGCGAGGAAATTGGTACCACACTTCTCTCCAAATGTTTCCTTTTACCAAAAAGAGAACTTCTAAACATATGATTAATATGTAAATGCATTCAAAATTATTATTCAAAAAAAAATACAATCAATATCTTAGGTTATTTTCGTGGTGTATATGCAAATTATAACAAATTTGGAGAACCAATTATCTATGATGGTTTATGAAGGATATTAAAAGGCCTTAGCCCTTTCATAGTGAAGTTCTGTTGTCAGTATTCAATCAGCCTGAAGCAACTAGCAGAAAGTCATTATATAGTTGAACCAATTCCCATAAAGCCCAAATAAGCTCTATCAGTAACCCATTCAGCAACTGATAAGAAGCGATCCTTACCAACTGCACACATTAACAGATCTGCTCTGATCAATCCTGTGACACCTCTCCGGACTCCATTGCTTTGGAATTCCATTAATTTGTGGATTTTGCATAATATGGTGTGTTATTATTATTATTGTTATTGTTGCCCAAGATTTCTAGGTAAAGTACTTAGGCATCCTGGAATGTTCCAAGAAGGTATTAAGTTCGAATTTCAACAAAAACCTATTTGATGATGCATTGAATCTCAAACCTATTTGCACGCTGTGAGTTTTTTATCTTTTTAACTCTAAATATTATCTTTTGAGCTAAAAATAAGATATTTAAATTTAAGAATTTATTTAATGAAGAAATAGTATAATTACAATATTTTTTTGATAAAAAATAAACCAAATTATCATTCTTATTTTACAAAATAATATATTTTTTCTAAATAATACTTAATAATATCATCTGCTACATACTATAACATCTGCTATATCGTATACTGTGGCGTTCGTTAAGCAACGTTATTTGCAACCATGATGATGATGATGATGATTATTATTATTATTATTATTATTATTAAGATTTGGGTGAAGTCAAATGTTTCCATCATGCAAGGATTGGTGCTTGGACATTTTAAGTCTTTTCAGTTTTAATCCTCTTTGTCACTGGATCTAGATTTATTTGGGCCGAAAGTGCAATTTAAACCAGCAAGATATTAATAAGCGTATAATTACTCAATGTTGGACATTTTAGAATGGGCTCAAGATGAAGGTGTTTATTTCAAGTTGGGGCGCCTATTTACGACTTTTTTTTTAAATCACACCGCAACAAAAATCTTTCAATTTATTATAGTACATCAAATGGCAAGCTTCCTATAGATAGGGGTGAATAATCGGTTCTGGTCTTTCAATTGTGCTATTCTGTTCAGTTCAAGAATTGTTGTGTTCGCTTTAAGTCGGTTCGGTATGGTTTTGAACTTTGAAAAACCGGACCGATCGATATATTTTGAACCGGTTGATAATATTGGTTATTATGTTAAACATTTATATATGATTTTTTTTTTTTTGATATATTTGAACTTGGTTTATTTAGATTTATGTTTTTAATTGGATTGATAATTCAATTCGGTGTAAACCGAATAAACCGGTTAATCCGGTTTTTTTGGTTCGGCTCAAATTCGGTTTAAAACTTAATTCGGTCAATTCGTTTTTGTATAAATCGGTTCGGTTTAATACAAACCGGATTAGTTCAGACCGAACCGGCCGAATGTTCACCCACCCATCCAGAGCTACGTAATTAAGGTACATAGAAAAATTTCCTCCATTAATTATTTAAGAAAGAAATCCATCATTTTAAATGACATGTGTCATCTAATGGACATTTGATGTATGTTAGATGAAATGGAGAGGATTGCTGAATAAAAAGGACATGATAAACTTTTGATTTATTTGGTAGACCTTTGCAAATTTGCAAAAAGATCCCTACATTATGTTGAAATTATAAAACTCTTATACTATTAGAAATTGCAAAATAACCCTTTGTTAAACATGCCTGCTAACTCGAATCACGTTTGGAGAATAAAAAAGAATCAACAATAGAGAGCGACGTGTGGCAGCAAAATAGTGAGTTTGAAGAAGAAAACGCGTTTTGACAAGTCAAAAGGCATTTTGGTCGACCAAATGTGAAATTTAATAGTCGTACAAATTTTTTGAAAGAGTATATTTTTGTTGTTAAAAAGTGAATTCTTCCTAAATAAAGGTTGAATTCTTCCTAAATAAGAATATTTTCTTACCGTTAAAAAAATATATTCTTATTGTTAAAAGAGTGAATTCTTTCTAAATAAAGAATCAATTATTTCTAAACAAGGATTCTGCACTAAAGTAAGGACGCTGACGTCAGTGATTTTTGTGTGCGCGAAGGATGCGTTTTGACCGGTCAAAATGCGCGAAACTGAACATATCCAGTGTCTGATTCTTTATTATTCTCTAAAACGTGATTCTCCTTAGAATTTCCCATTCTTAAATATTTTCAGAAAATTTGGAGAAACAACCTTATATTATCTTGATATTACAAAGCAGTCCTTGCAATGTTGAAAATTGCAAAAAATCGCTATATAAAGCAGAAATTACAAAAAAGCCACTGCAATACAAGAAATTAATAAAAAATTCAAATTTACAAATAAAATCCTATATTATCTCTAAATTGATATCCTTGCATTATCTGAAATTGCAAAAAAGCCCCTATATTATTGCCAAAAAATAATCGTTAGTTAAGAACAAATAACATTAGTTTTTACTTTAATAAATTCAAAAAAAGTTAATTAATCTTTCTCTCACTTGAAATAAATTCTTGAAAAATCTTGAGTTTAATTAAAAAAATGCTTAAAATAAAAAAAAAAAATTAAGTTCTATTAGTTTCTCTCTCACTTGAAAAAATTCTTAAATTTCTTTTAGTAAAAAAAAATTCTTACGATTTTCGAGAGAAAAATATTAATTAATATTTAAAATAATTTTTTAAGGTCTTAATAAGTGTGTAACAAAAAGTTATCCTTATTCATTAATTTACAAAAATCAAAATAAAGATTTGTATATGTATGTAAGTATATAGTTATAAAAGACTATGCATAATTTTTATTTATAAATTGGTATTTTTATTAAATAATATGTTAATAAGATCAAGAAAAGTTAATTTTATTATCTTTTTTAATAATTGTATACCCGCAGCAATGTGTGGGTATTGGCATAGTATTTAAGAAAATAGAGCTTATTTGAGATTATTTGTACAAATAGCTCTTTCACACACTCACTGGGTGAAATTCAAGCAGTTTCTCTCAGTGATTGGCGAAACAGTAGTTTTTTATTTTATTAATATGTTCCACTGTTAGAGCTTAAACAACTATTAAGTATGGTTAAACTCTGTTCTCAATCATTTTTTCAATTTAGAGCATAAAAAAAAAATTATAGTTTTCCTATTTCATCTAGTGACTGAAACAGACTTTTCAAGTCTAATTATCACTAAATTAAGTTTGGTAGGACTTTTTTTTCTAGCATTCATGTGGAAAATAATTGAGCAAATAGCACTAATATTAAAAAAAATGTGTAACTAGCACCACTGCCAACTGGCGGTAGAGTCTATTTTTCAAAAAATTTCATCAGCGGCCTTAAACAGATTAATTAGTAACAAATTAACTTGTACCACCAGCTATTCTGGCGATAGATGAGCAAAAAATAGCTTTTGAGATTTCCAAAAATTTTACCCATTTTTGCGAGGAAATTAGCGCAAAATTTTGAAAATTAAGGTGTACGGCTAGCTTTTTGGCAGTAGTGCTAGTTTCATAATTATTTCTAGGTCAACTCGTTAAGAAAAAAAATACTTCTACTGCCAAAAATCCTGACGATAGACACATCTACCGCCAGAATTCTTAGCGGTTAAAGAACATATTTAGTTCCCGGACGAATGGCGAAAAAAATGCAAATTACACTTCTACCACCAGCATTTCTGGCGGTAGAAGGTGTATCTGATGGTGTCATGCCCTAGGCCAAAGTGTTTGTGACTTAGATGATGAATTATAATAACAAACATAATATTTATTCTAAGATATTTCATATAATATGTGCGTACATGTTATTTTAATATAATTAAAATAGACCATGAATATGCAATTCACTTTATGTCATCAAAGTGCGTGACTTTGATAGTAAACTATAAAGTGTTATGAATTCTATTCTAAATCGTCCCTGATCATTTATAGAATATTTGTGGAGACAAATATACTTGCGGATACATATAAATATATATTTATATACAAGCTATAAATGTACACCAGTATATTAGTTAATTGATGATCATGTTTTACTAGTCATGGATAAATAGTTATCAAGTCATTAACATAAGTATATGTTAGAGATCATATACTGGGCTGACCCGCCATAAGAATGCTGCATGTTTTACGTCATTAGCGATTCTTGTAACATAAAGTATTTATAGTCCTTTGATCTGAGATTGTCTTGGTTCCCAACATGAGTAATTTTATACTTTAACTTAATCTAACACTACCTTTAACCGGGTAATCATAACGGTTATGATTACGTATTTAATGAATCATGTAGAGGGATGAGTGCAATCAAGACGGGATTTCTTCCTCTCATAAATGAGAGAAATATCTTTAGGCCTCGTGATGAATTGAACTGAAGAAATGTATGGCCATACTCAAATAAATTAATAAGAGTTATTAATGTCATTTGTTCTTGTTCAGTTTAATTTGGGATCAAGAAATATTATTCAATTAATATAAGAATGACGTATTACATGCCTTATGATCGATATAAATATCGTGGGACAGGGGGACTAAATACGTGATTGTTGATTAGGTAAATCGGATCACCGATATTCACTTAAATTGGATAGTCAGGATGGCTTGCTAGAGTCCGCTCATGATTTATAGACTGTTAAGTCTATTGCCAACATTAAGTGAACCTACAGGGTCACACACAAAGAACAAACTGAAACAGGCACAGAAAATCCTAGCGACTTATATGATGAGTTGCATAAGAATGTCACAAAATATATTGTCATGTTATGTGATAAGATGTAATATATATGTATATAAAGACTATGTGCATAAAAGATCATGTAATCTAGAAGAGTCTAGATGATGGCATATGGATAATGATGAGTGATGTCATACACATCTTTTAGTGTGAAGAGACATGACTCTTCACCTCTATATAAGGACATAGAGGGCTCCAAAACACAACACATCATTCTCTCTCTCATTATTTCACATTCTCTTTTGTGAGACAAAAGAGAGAAAATATACTTTCTAATTTGTATGACAAAATTATGAAAAGGTGCTTTCTTTTTGTATGACAAAAATGAAAGAGTGTGATTATATGAGAGAATTATATACATCTTTTGTGAGATAAAATAAGAAGAAGAAAACGAGTTTTCTTGTGTAAGAGGAGAATAAGTTACTAGCATATATATTGTTCTTCTTCCCGTTTTACAAAGTTTGTTCGTGTGGATACCGGTAGAGGCGTTCGTACTTTCGGCGCTTGTGATCTATTCGGCCTAAGAAGATGAGAACAGGTTGTTGAGAGTTTTGGTGGAGACCGATTGTGTGTGCGGTAGATGACTTCCGCGCGATCCGACCTAGACGGTCTAGACGGACAGAAAATCGGTTAGGACGGTAACCGGTTTAGAGGCGCATGGACAATACGCATGGTTTGAGCGTCACGGATTAAGCGTAATCCGAAAGATATCTTTAAGATTTATTTCTTTGATTTTAACCGATACGCACGGATTCTCGGATTGGTTTTGGACGAAATTTTTGTTTTTCGCTGCGTTATGCACGTCCGAAACCCAACAGTGGTATCAGAGCAACGTGCATATTTCGGTTAAATTGAGACGGTATATATGACTATTTAGATATCATTTCTAATTTCGATTTTTAATGCAAAGGTTATATGTTGATTAATTTCATGAAAGGGTGCGATTAATAGATGTAAAGAGTTGCAACCAAAATTGCATCCGTACGTGATATGAAAGAGCCTGTCGTAAAAAAAAAATATATCGTATTAGAAGGTGTCACCAAGTCTAAATCTTATAAGTGTATAAGACATGATGTACGATCAAATAGATGACAAATTTCTTTTATTTAAGAAATATATGATCCGATGCTTGGAACATGTTATAAGACATAATCTGACTTAGTCACCAAAAGTTGTGTGATTATGGCATGATATGAAGTTAACATGAACATGTTATAAGACAATATCTTTATAAGACATGATCTGACAAATTTCATTTATAAGCCTTGTTAACGATTGTAAGACATGTTAACGATTATATGACCCAATGCTTGGAACATGTTAGACATGATCTGACAAATTTCATTTATATGTTATGTACATGTATGGTTAACACTTAATTATTGGAATTGTTCCAAATAAGATAACATGAATATGTGTTAACTGTGATAAATCGAGTAATCAGATCCTTAATTAAGTGTACCCATTCATACCTTATTTATGTGATAAACGTGTTATATTATCTTATGAAGTTATTTGGAACCATAAATTGGATCCAAAGATTGCATCCAACTAATATGATCAAGGGATGCGAATGGATATGATCCAAGACTCGTGTCTACAAATTAAGATTGTGATGCGTCAAAGGTTGAGTCCAAGAGTTGCGACCAACGGGTACGACCAATTATGTGATCCAAATGTCACATCCAAGAGTTGCGTCGAAGAGGTGCGACCAAAGGATATGATCCAAAGGTTGCGGGTAAGAGTTGTGACCAACAGGTGCGACTAACGGGTGCGATCAACAGATGTGACCAAAAGTTATGTCCAAGAGATGCGATCAAAAGATGCGATGAATGGATGTGATCCAGAAGTTGTGTCCAAAAGATGCCGCCAAGAGATGTGATCCAAGAGTTGTGTCAAAGAGGTGCGACCAAAGGATATGATCCAAAGGTTGCGAGCAAGAGTTGTGACCAAAGGGCGCTACCAACGGGTGTAATCGACATGCGTAACTAATAGGTACGACCGAAAAAGTGCAATCGCAAGAGTTGCAACCTCTTGAATAGTTGTGTCCTCATGAATGGGTGCATATCATGAATTATTTTGTTTTTTTGAAATGGTGCATGTGATGCATTATTTCATGAAAAGGTGCATGTGATGCATTATTTCATGAAAAGTTGCATGTGATGCATTGAATTTATGAAAAGATGCATATGATGAATTAATGTGTAGAAAAATATGTATTGACAAAGTTCACCAGGTGTTGACCATGTTGACAGTTGACTATTGACCCACGGTGTTGACTGTGGACTATGTTGATTGTTGATTGTAGTGACTGTTAATTGTTAACAGTTGACTACACTAATTTATCCCTTGACTGT
Organism: Juncus inflexus; assembly: GCA_024447665.1. Lineage (NCBI taxonomy): Eukaryota > Viridiplantae > Streptophyta > Magnoliopsida > Poales > Juncaceae > Juncus > Juncus inflexus. Next base: position 4,011,524 of record JAJHPC010000012.1, on the reverse strand, counting down.
TGACCATTGAATTGGTCAAAAGTTGATCATGACCTAGTCAAAATATTGACCATTGACTGGTGACCTTATCAAATGTTGATCGTTAACCTAGTCAAATATTGACCAAATCAAATATTGATTTTTGACTTGTCAAATATTGACAATGACGACCGTGCCCCGAATTCGCATTCGTAAGCCTTATATATATATATATATATATATATATATATATATATATATATATATATATATATATATATATATATATATATATTATAAATGGGTAAATAATCGAAACATAATATGATTATGTTTATATTTGATATATTTGTTGATACGTGTTGATATAATGAAAGAGTTCATTGGGCATAACACATCCATCATGGAGATGAAGGAGTTCATCGTCCATCATGAATACATCATTAAGATGACAAGTTCATTTTTAACCACACATCATGGAAATGAAAGAGTTCATCGATTTCTATACATGGAGATAAGATTTTCATATACAATCTTTGAAAAATTTCATGGAGATGAAATATATATTAGGAAATCTTTATGTTAGTTCATAAAGATCAAGGAAATGATATATCATTGTTATTATCTTTATTCTATTGGTACATGTGATGTTCTTTGAAGATTACATAATAACATATAATATTAAATTCAATATCCCTCTAAATAATATTAAGTCATGAAATGCCTTCCATAAGTCTAAATCTCTCGATACTCTGATTACCCTACATAGGTCATGCCAAAGCTGGGTATGTAAGGACAATCTTAGGAGGAGAGAATGCGGGAAATGGGAGCCAACATAGGTCATGCCAAAGCTGAGTGTGTTGGGTACTATTTTGCCGATGATTAGACAAGGTTTGTTTTAGGTGGGTTATCAAGTCGGACTTGGGCTCGGGGCATACGATAGGATATATACGTCGGGCATATGATGCTTATCCTATGTTGTTCAAGAGTTGTATGAGATATAATTGGAATTATTCCTACCTAAATAAGTTAAGTTCTGGGCGATGAGCCAAAGCTCACTTAGGACTTACTTGAAATATCGATCTTGTCTCACTATGAAACTTCATGGATTGAAAGTTTCCAAATCAATGTGATTGAGAGTTATTGATTTGATTAAAAATAGTGGGAGCCATTATATGAAATATTTAAAGAATAATAGTCTTTGCATATTATTCAATTCGAATAGTATATCTATTTATGTGTCACAATAGGTCCTTAAGAAGGACAGACAGCATAAGATGCTTATAATCGTTAAAATGAACATGGACAAGTGTTGTCAATAATGTTCTCGTGCTTAAAAGGAACGTAAAAAGTACTCACAAAGATAACGGCAAGATGTTGTCGGGGCTTCGACATTAGATAAGAAATTAGTATCTTTCGCAATGAATTGGTTCATTGAAAGAAATGGTAGTGTGACTACCGCTTCAAGTATTTTTGTTATAGAAATTAACTTGTGTATTTCACATCATGTGTATTAGATACACAATTTCTTTCTTCTTCCTAATTTCAACCATATTTTAATAAATCAATAACAAATTTCTTATAAATGCAAATCATTATTAAAATTTTGAAAACAATCTATAATAAATTACCTATTTCCACCTTCCTTTTCTTTAACTCTCTTCTTTTTTTCCTTCTTTTTTCTTTTTTTTTTGGCTCAAAATCCTCAAAATCGCTTATTTTTAAGGTGTCATCTAGGTGAGAATAGGTGTTTTGTACTAATACAGCGCACTTCTACCACTAGAACTACTGGCGATACTGTTGGGTTTCGGACGTGCATAACGCAGCGGAAAACAAAAATTTCTTCCAAAACCAATCTGAGGATCCGTGCGTATCGGTTAAATCAAAGAAATAAATCTTAAAAATACCTTTCGGATTGCGCTTAATCCATGATAATAAAATCGGATCGTGCGGAAGTCATCTACCGCACACACAATCGGTCTCCACCGAAACTCTCAACAACCCGTTCTCATCCTCTTAGGCTGAATAGATCACAAGCGCCGAAAGTACGAATGCCTCTACCGGTATCCACACGAACAAACTTTTTAAAACGGGAAGAAGAACAATATATATGCTAGTAACTTATTCTCCTCTTGCACAAGAAAACTGTTTTTCTTCTTCTTATTTTATCTCACAAAAGATATATATAATTCCTCTCATATAATCGCACTCTTTCATTTTTGTCATACAAAAAGAAAGCACCATTTCATAATTTTGTCATACAAATTACAAAGTATATTTTCTCTTTTTTGTCTCACAAAAGAGAATGTGAAATAATGAGAGAGAGAATGATGTGTTGTGTTGTGAATTTGAAGCCCTCTATGTCCTTATATAGTGGTGAAGAGTCACGTCTCTTCACACTAAAGATGTGTATGACATCACTCATCATTATCCATATGCCATCATTTAGACTCTTCTAGATTACATGATCTTTTGTACTCATAGTCTTTATATACATATATATCACATCTTATCACATAACATGACAATATATTTTGTAACATTCTTATGCAACTCATCATAAAATTCTTGAAAGAAAATGGCACAAGGTTGACCAATTCTTGTATATTACGATGGTCGGGTTGTAACATTATCCAATGGAATCAATTACGACCCACCTAAACCGGCTTATATCCGAGAAAATACAACCGTGAATAGAGATTATTAAAATTGTGTAACAAAATTTTTGAGAATATCAGTTGGTCATATAGTGATGATCTTATAATCCGCGATAGGCTTCCTTCTTGTTCAACACGACAATAGTTTAAATTATATGTTATTAAAAATAACCAATGATTCGCAATGGGTTAAATTTGCATATCACGTCAGAAGGGTTGGGGTGGAATTAGAAATATATGTTGATCACGTTCAAAGTAAACAATCTCAAATAGGAACAAGTAGTAGATCAAATGTAGTTCTAGATGCAGACGAGCATGAGATATTAGAACCCGTATAGAATGAAATAGATAATGAAGATGGGGATGAGGATGCATTTGCGATATTTGATATGGCACATGTGAGCAATAATATACTCCCAGAAATAGAACATGATGAAAGTGAATTAGACGAAAAAACATAAATGGGATCAGAGGATGATGAAGAAATTTGTAAGGATACCGAAGAAGAAAGGGAGAGAATGAACTATCGGACACGATTTAAATATACGGAAGAGTGTGAAATGGTTAGTGTAGGGACTTTCGGCGATCCGCCGGCAGCGGAGTTCGAAGATAGTTCAATGTAGGAACATGCAAGAAATGATGTCATATCAGGTACGTGTGTGATTGAAAGAGATGATGAAATCTTGTATAAGGGACATACATTTGAAACGAAATCAGAGTTTCAATTGGCCATAAGAGTATATAGTTTCAAGAATCATCGAGAAATAAAAGTGGACCACTCAAACAAAAAAAGGTACATTGTGGTCTGCAAGGTTAAAAATGAAGGTAGAGGATATAAATGGAGGATGCACGCTTCGATTAATAAAAAACTGAATTATGGGAGATTAAAACGTTTAAATAAGTACATGTATGTATTGATCAGACACTTAGAAAAGATCACAAACAGTTAACTTGTGCGCTTGTTGGGGGGCTAATTCTAAATATTGTTAGAGCTGATTTAGATATTAAACCTGTAACCATAATAGAAGTCGTTAAATTGAAAGTTACATATACCATATCGTATTGGAAGGTTTGGCATGCAAAGCAACAGCAACTTCGATTCTTATTTGGGGGTTGGAGCGAGACTTATAATTTGCTTCCTGAATTAATGGCGGCAATATCATCAACAAATCCTAGTACTCTGTATTTTATTAAAATTGGTGATCAAAATAGTGATGGTGAGTTCAAGCTCGAAGGTCTTTTTTGGTCATTTGGTCCATCACTCCACGATTTTCAATCCTGCAATCCCGTCATAACAGTAGATGGAACATTTCTAACTGAAAAATACCAAAGATGCTTACTAACGGCGGCTGGTAATGATGAAAATTGTCAATTATATCCTCTAGCTTTTGCGTTAGTTGAGAGCAAGAAGAAAGAGACATGGCAGTGATTTTTTGATTGTTTGCGACATGTTCTCAATAATCAAACTAGTTATTGTATTATTTCTGATAGGCATGATGGCATAATTTCTGCAATGAGAGGTGAGAGATGGAAACCGCCTTACGGTTATCATCGTTATTGCATGCGGCATCCTAAAGCAAATTTCAGTAGCCACGCGATAGAGAAAACAGTGGTTCTAATGATTCCAAGATTAGTATGCACAAGAAATATAAATTTAAAAAAATTTGGGAAAAAAATAGAAAAAAATATAAAGATGGGACCGAATAGTTAGCAAAAGTCCCTAAACCAAATATAAATTTCAGTAACCACGCGACAGACAAAACCAAATGTTTAGAATTTTGTAATATTTAAGGACTTGCAGTTTGTTATTTTATTTTATTTAGAACTTTCTAATATTTAAGAACTTGTAGCTTGTTGGTGGTTTTTTTGTTTACTAGTTCGTAATAAACATAACATAAAGATAATAATAGTCTAAACCCTAAACATAATATAACATATATAGTCTAAACCCTACACATAACATAAATAGTCTAAACCTAAACATAACATAAATAATCCAAATAACCATAGTCCAAACTAAACCATAATTCAAAACAACATAACACAAATAAGTCTAATGACCCTCGCGCCCCTTACCACATCTTGTACCACGGCCTGGATGACACTTACCCTGAACTCGACCTGGCTCCTAGGTAAGCTGGCTGACGCCTATGCCATCTCCTTTTTCTTCATCATCATCGTCATCATCGTCGCCATCATCGTCATCATCATGATCATCTTCTTCTTTGGGTTGGTCGAGATAGTGCTATGGAAGCCCGGAGGGAAATTCATTAGTCTCAACATATCCCGTCTTCATGCACCCTAACATGTTCCGCATGACGGCTCTCATCTTCTTTCCGCTCCATCTTTTTCGAACGGATTTTAACCCCATCTTGCAGGCCCTTGTAAAGCTTTCCATCTTAAAATAAATAAAGTAAAATTATATTGTAATTAAAAAAATATTAACATATTAAAATTATTTAACATCAAAAATAAGGTAACATTACCGTTTTTCTTTTGTCTGGAACAATCGGACGATGCGAAGACGAACCATACGAGATGGTTGACTGCACAAATCTCGCAGACTCATTTTCATACCAACACATGTAATGCAAACGCTTCGCTGGATTGTACGACCTTCTCTTCAATTTACGCTCATTATGCAACCGATATTCCCATCTGTCATAATTCCACTCCCGAATATATCTCACGTGATCGGTAGGCCAATCATCCTTGCGGTTATGAATCATCTTGTGCAATATCTTATTGTGTACACACCTTTCTTGTGGGGGTATTTTCTGGTGAACCCCGAACTGTCGCATCACCCTAGGCGGGCGATAATGCTCAACAATCCACAAATAAATCAACTTGGTCCGAATAAGCATTGAATCTCTTTCAATGCGACAAATGGGTGGGAGACTCTCGCAGTAACGGTCGTATGATGTCCACTCAATCTGGGATTCATGAAGGTTGTTCAACTGATCTCGATTTCCCCACAAATGAGTAGGCCCAGGTTTATCTCTAATAGTAGCACCAAACCAAATCAACCCAACAGCATTATTGTCATCCGGATCTTCGTAGATTTCTAAAATATCCGGGCCCATAACACACGGAGGGTCCGATCGTCCGAACTAGAAATGGGTCCGCGCCCATAACTAAAGTAATATAACATAACCCCCCTTATTCTTCTTCCCAATTTTCGTGCTCTTTCACAACTCCTTATACAAATACGCTAATACCGCACTACCCCATAACCAATCTTCTAATTTTTCCAGATCCTCTAAAAATACTAGAGGAACAACTGATATACTATCTCCCGACGCCTCCGTAAACAAAACATCATTACACAACGCGAATATGTACGCGCGGCAATACTGCTCTCTCATTAGCTCAGGAGCTCATTCTTCTAAATCAGCAAAATTTTGGGCGAATCATTTTCTTTTGATCATCACTACGCTATCATGTTAGTAGTCATTTTTGCCGGATGTTTTTCCAAGTAGATCCATAATTTCTTGACTCTAATTAACGTCTTTACTACTAATGCACATGCGATCCCCGTCAACTCTCATCCCCAACAAACACGATATGAATATGTATGTCCGTTATACGTCATCAGAATATGTGATTCTGATAGTAAAACCGTAAAGCAAAGTGAATATAATTCTAAATTATCCCTAGTCATATATGAGATGTTTGTAAGGCAAACATATTTGAAAATCTCAAATCATATATATAGTTACTAGTATGTTATTTGGATGATGATCACGTTTTACTGATCAAGGATATTGGATATCAATTCATTAATATAAATATATGTTGAAGAACATATATTGGATCGACCCACTATGAGAATATACATGGTATATGTCATTAGTGTTTTCTCATCATCTAATGTCTGAGTAGTTCTTTGACTTGAGGTCATCATAGATTCATGCATGTATATCTTTATACTTTGACATAGTCAAACGTTGTCTTTAACCGGATAATTATAAAAGTTATGATAGGGTATTGAGTAAACCATGAGTTGGAATATGAATGCTCAAGATAGAATTTGTTACTCTCGGATACGAGAGAGATATCTCAGGGCCCCCTGATAAATTGAGACTCTGTTATTAATATCTTTTAATTTATTCAGTCTAATTATAATTCAGGAAAGAGAATTGATCATAATAAGGAGGACATAAAACCATGCCTTGTGATCAATATAAATATCGTTTAACAAAGGGACTAAATACATAATTGATGTATAGGTTATGTTCACGTATCATTCATTTAATTTGGGTAATCATAATGTCGTACTAGAGGCTACTTATGATTTATAAACTTGAAGTTTATTGCCAATATTAAATGAACCTACAGGGTCGCACACAAACATAACTAACTCAATTGGACACAGAAATCAAAAGAAAGGTGAAGATGTGTGAGAATTAGATGCTATAAATAGATGAAGGGTTCGTCTGATTATGTCGGAAGATTGAGATCACATCCTAGCCGCCTATTGAGAGAGAGAGAAAGAGAAACCGGATCTAGTAATCTCTGTTTCTCCTCCAACGAGTTAGTCGCGTGTGGATACGTGTAGAGGGCGGTGCCGGAGTCGTAGCGCCTTTCGTGATCAGATCCGCAAGGAGACGCTGGGAGATCATTTGGAGACAAATCGCGAAGCCCTACAAACCGGATTAGCCGAATTCGAGGTATTAATAAGATTTATTTTTTTTATTTGTTTGATAATACACGGATTCTCGGTTAGAAAATGGATAATTTTTTTAATTCCATTGTGCTTCTGAGATTACGCATTTCCTTTCACATCCCCCTGGGCCATGTGAAATGTATGTGTTTCCAAACTCCAATGTTCCTTGAGAACGGTTAAAATTGTCATAACCGATCTAAGAAAGTTGCAACAAACTAGCCTTCTTAAGATAAGGGATGTAAAGATTGTTCCATGGCACCTACAAAAACGAAAAAAATAAGCCATAAATACGTAATTAAAAAATATATTTATAAAATCTAATTAAAAAATAAATACCATAAGGTGGTGTTGCCTGAAACGGAATGGTTCTGATTCTATCACTCCACTACTTGCGCAAAAACTCTCTTCCTATGTTCGTCTTCTAATTCTTTTAGTGAATATGTCGGAGATTCATCTTTTCGACCATAGGAGTTTTCCCCATATCCGCCCGGCGATTAGAGATCCGGCTCTAGATACCATCACTATGTAAATATAAACAAAGTATTTTTAAAAATAAATAAATTTACTGAAAATAAATAAATTTACTAAATAATATTTACATAAATTACCTTATTAAATAATCGATAATAAATTACCTAATTAAATAACCACTAAAAATAAACTATAAAAAAATAACTACCAAAAATCTCTACTAACAAAACATAACTCCGAAATAATATAAATAACTTCTAAATAAATAACTACTAAACATAACTACTAAAAATAACTACTAAAAAAAATTTAGAAAACAAGTAAAAAATAATAAATTACCTAATCAAATTATATATAAATACAATAACGTAATTAAATAATATACAAATAAATATAAAAAAGATATCTCAAATTTCAATCGCATAAAATGGTAATTTCTTGTCCTTCTTCTTCTCCTTCTCCTTCTCCTTCTCCTACCTCTCCTTCAATAAACAAATATAAAAAAATCCTAATTCAAAACTCAAAATCAAACTAATTATAACCAATTTGAAGCAATCTATTGAAAGAAATATAATATACCTAATTTCAACAAATTCAAACTTATTTCATACTAATTCCTATCAATTTAAATAAATCAACAACAAATAACCCTAATTAAAACTCAAAAACCAACTAAACAACTAACATTTTCTTCTCTTCTCTCTATTCCCTTCTTTCTTCTCTTTACTTCCAAAGATTTTCTCTTTAATTTCAACAAATTTTGTTTTTCTTTGCCTAAAAAAGCGATTTTTTTTCTTTTTTTTTTCTTTCCAAGGCGGTAGAAGAAATGACGGAGAGAGATCGAGACGATGGTTTTAAATAAAATACCTCCTACTTCTATCGCCAGAGATTTTGGAGGTAGATGTATATTTTTTTTTCGCCTCTCTGTCCAGTAATTAAACCAGCACTTATACCGCCAGGATTTCTAGCGGTAGAATTATTTTTTATTCTATTTTTTTTAACGGGTTTGATGGTGGGTTGACCTAGAAATAATTATAAAATTGTCACTACCGCCAGAAAAGCTGGCGTTAGACCTTAATTTTAAAATTAATTTTTGCACATCTGCCGCCAAAATAGCTGGCGGTAGAAGCTAATTTGTTACTAATTAATATATTTAAGCCCGCTGATGGAAAAAATTGAAAAATAGACTCTACCGCCAGTATTTTTTGAGGTATAAGGTCTCTATCGCCAAAATAGCTGGCGATAGTGTTAGTTACTCAATTTTTTTTATTTCAGTATTATTTGCTCAATTATTTTCCATATGGACGCTAGAAAAAAAAAGTCGTTGCTCTAAACTAATTTTTCAATTGGTTTGCCCAACCACTAGGCACTCAGTAAGTAGGCGAAAGAGCTATTTTTGTAAATAATCTCAAACCAGCGAAATTTTCTTAAATATTTTTGCTATTAGTGCTACTTTAAAAAATACCTATTTACTAATCTCTCTCTTACATTATGGGAAATTTCATGTGTATCCTCATAAAAATGTCAAAATATCATGTATACCCTATATAATAGAAATAAAAAATATGATTTTATTTGTCTCCCGCCTTATATAAAAACAAATATTTATGTAACATTACAAAACTTGAAATATAAAATATATCCCCGAAGCGATAGAAATACGTAGTTTTTGCATTAACATCAGTTCTTTCAAAAATCTTAAAAAAAATAGAAATATTAGTTTTGTGAAATAACAATATTTCATCGTGACCCTAAAATATCTTCGAAACGGAGCGAGAAGTTCACCCTAGCTATCTGGAAGCCATTAATTTTATTTTTGTAAAGTCACTACATGCTTGCACTGATTGCAATTGAATGGCATTCAAGTTGCGGATTTGTGCAGTTATATTTCTTATATAAAATAATAAGAACTTCATATATAAGACGGAGATAACCACTAGTAACATGTTAATTATATTAAAGAAAATATTTTCATCTCCCGCCTCTTAAACACCGAGCATAGTATTTTTTATGCCTTTTTAGCTATTCGTTATACTTTTGTGTATAACTATTATGTTTTTTATATGTTCATTATACAACTTTAACATTAAAATTTCCAAATGAATGTCAAACTTCATTCTTATTTTTGTGTAATTTTGTTACGGATCCTAAAGAAATATCAACAATTCTTAAGACATAGCAGCAATACTAAAAGACACATAACAATACAAAAAAAAATATTTCATCTATACAAAAAACATATAAGAGATATAAAATGACAGAGAAAAATCAAAATACAAAAAAGAGTGTGAGAAATACTGAAAGACATGTCAACAATACAGAAAGCTTATCTGCAAAAGGTATATCAACAATATATAAATGCATATCAGTAACGGACCTAAAGGTATATCAACAATATAAAAAGGCATGAAACGATTAAAAAAAGGCATATCATTAAGTCCAAAAGGCATATCATCAATAACAAAAGGTCTACAAAGAAATAGAGTTTGACGGATGATAATTTGGGTGGCGTGTTTGACGGATCATGTGGTTAAATTGAACATGCATGTTAGAAGGTTAAACATAGGCCGGCGCTATTTGAGTGTATCATCTTATTTTATTAGATTGCTTTAAATAGTTAATATGTGGGTGGTGCGGGTGGTCTATAAGTGGTGGTGCGGATAATTTCTTTTTAATTTGGTTTGGTTTTCGGTTCCATCTTTATTCAAGCTTATTCGGTTCAGTTTGGACCGAACTGACCAAATGAACACCCCTAACTACTAGTAAGGCTTTTCTCTATTCCTAAAATACCACCAATATTTTTTGCTGTGCTCCTAAATTACCACCAGTCCATATCGACAGTTGCACTCAGCTTCACAATAGCGTTGTGGTAGGAGTGATTGTGGTGAGTTGCCGATGAGATATAGAACGTCGATGGTGAGATAGTAATCAGCATATGATTTTTTCTCTTGTTTCCCACTCATATTTTCTAGTGAGGGTTAGAGTTTGAGAGAGAGAGTGAGGAGTGTATATGGGACAGCCCAAATTTTGAGCAATTTTTTGCAAAATTTGCAGTAGTAAGGTCCAAGTTTTTTGAAAACTTTTTAGTGAAATTTTGTAAATTAAGTGGGATCCAAAACCACCAATCGAAAGCGATTTTTCAAATCCACGAAAAAAAACTCAGCTTAATTATCACCATGATGTCAGTGTGACAAAAGCAGTACACAGCTAGAAAAATTAGAGGCACTACATTTAAACTCACATAATAATATTTAATTACCAATAAACCTCATTATTAAACCGTGGTGATGCTTGTATACATTGTCACACTCAAAATCCAATCGGAAATTTTGACTTGGAATCGAGTGTGCCAATCAGCCACGCACATTTCTATATGATGCTCAAATATGGATATCATAACACAAATCTCAACATAAAATAATTCAACATAAATCAAGGAATTGAAATTATTACAGCCCTTTTTCAAATCTTTGTGGAAGCTAAATCAAATAAGACATGCAAGTCTCAAAATCACTAAAACAAAAATGAACAAAAGTAAAAGGATGGTCGAAGATAGCATCTGTGATCTCATCTAACGGCATCACCATGCTTACTCTTATCGATCCGCTAGCTTCAACCTCTCAACCTAGCCCCAAAACATATAAATAAAAGAATGAGAAATATAAAGATAGCCCCTAGCCCCAAAACATATAAATAAAAGAATGAGAAATATAAAGAGTAGTTAGTCACAAAACAATTAAGTGAGGAATATTTTGGCCTAGCTTGTTAAGACGGGTCATGTCTCGTCGGTTAATCCAAAACTTCATTCAAAATGATGTCAAAACATTTATAATAATAAACTTTCATAAACGAAGGAGGAGACCATGGGTTAATGTGCCTTTGAGATATCTCAAGATTTGCTTAACCGCTCTCCAATGGATGTCGGTTGGTGAATACAGGAATTGAGAGACTTTGTTTATCGCAAAGCCAATTTCTGACCGTGTGATCATTATTGGGATCCATAGCTGTAGGATCAGTGCCCTAGGCCAAATGTATTTGTACTAGGAAATGGATTATGTATTAAGACATTATTATTTATTCAATAAATGTTGTTTCTTATATATCTGTGTGTATAGGTTGTGAATGTAAATCTCATATCAACCAAGAATGACACTTCAGGTTCACGTCATCAGAATATGTGATTCTGATAGTTGAACTGTGAACCAATGAATGACATTCTAAAGTGTCCCTAGTGATATGTAGGATATTTATAGAGATAGACATACTTCAGGTAAGAAGCTACATATCCACACTAGTATATTCGCAGGCTGGATGATCATGTTCTGCTGATCATGGACATAGAGATGTCAAGCCTGCAATATAGGTACTTATTAGAGAACACGTACTGGACTGACCACACTATGAGAATATGCATGGTATATGTCATTAGTGATTCTCATATGAATAGTATGCTTGTTCCTACGACCTGAGGTCACCATGGTCTCCTCCTGTATGAGGAACTACATACTTTAATATGATCCTACGTCATCCGTAATGGGATGATCATTAGGTTCATCATTAGGTATGTACTGAATCATGACGAGGAATGTGAGGGACCAAGATGGGATTTGTTCCTCTCGTTATGAGGGAGATATCTCTGGGCCCCCTGATGAACTCGGACTGAGGGAAATGCATGGCCATGCTCAAAATGGATTAACATGTGTTGTTAATATCATTTTGTATTTACTCAGTCTAATTCTCCATCAGGAAAGAGACTATGATCGAACTCAAGGATGACATATTATCATGCCTTGTGATCAAGACGTATATTGTAGAACAAAAGGAATAAGCAAATGTCTATTCAGAATGAACTCCATTCGTACGGGATGAATATGCCTCAAAATAGTTATACATATGATGTATGAATTGGTGAACGAAATAATCAATTATTGGATATTTGATTGAATGAAATAGTGTCATTCCGTTGGAAATGGAATAGTTCCGTTCCCAACGGAATATATATGGAAACTATAATAACCTTAGCTGCCAAGTATTCCATTATGGAAATACCTATTCCGTTGGCAACGGAATAGGCGCAGATTAGCGTTTTAGTTATGGTAACTGAGCAATCACTCGCCTCTCTCTCTAGTTTAAATAGAAGGGCATGGTCTCTCTATTTTACACACAACTCAGAAGCCTTAGAGGCCGTCTATTACACAGAAAAGAGAGAGAAAGTTTTTAGAGATATTCGGAAAGTATTTCCGGACTTGTCTAGCCAAGTCTGGTTATTCCGTTCGTGTGAAGTTCACGTGGATACGAGTAGAGGTTCTCTATCTTGAGAACTAGTGAGCGATCCATCTTCATCCCTAGGAGAAGAAGGAGCATCTCGAGCCAAGCTTCAAGAAGGAGGTCTTCGAGCCGAGCTTCAAGAAGGAGGTCTTCGAGCCGAGCATCAGGAAGGAATTTCATAAGCTGAGCTTCATGGATGAGACGGTTGCGAGTCATAACAGTTCAGACCTACATATGTTCTTTATCTCGCGGATCAGGAAGATCCGAGGTATAAATTTTAATGGCTAATCTCGTACTTTTATTCCCTTAACGTAGATCCTAGGGCGGGTTAAATCCATAGAGCTTCATGGATTTCCTGGAGTTTCGAAAAATAGTTTTTCAAAATCCGTTTTGGAAACGGAACTAAAACAAAAGAAATTACGAATTTCCAGTAGGTCTCCGTTGAGAACGAAATAGTTTCGTTTAGAACGGAACAGTTCCGTTCCCAATAGAATAATGCAGATTTTGCGAGATACCCTAATTTTGTTATACGTGAAATTTAATATACAAATATGGTATGAGCTTTAGATCTGTGATTGTTCTGTGATGTAATCTTGTGTGTGAATGCTTGTAATTTTATTTAATATCTATGGCAACCAGTGAGTTGTCCAAAATTCTAATTATGGCAACCTGTGAGTTGTCCAAATTTGTAAATTACTTTTTCTAGAAATAGGATAGTTGTTAGGATAGATATTATTTCAAGGCTTCAAAGAAAGAGATCTTGGCGCAATCTTCGGAAGATGGTATTGGATCTTCGCACACACAACGAAGGGTTGAAGATTACTTCTGCAATCTAGAGATAGATCTAGAATTAGGAACCTCATGATCGCTCGTACGGATTAAGCTCATACCATATTTAACTTAGTTTCTGTGATGTTTATATTTATAAATCTAAAATATAGTTCTTCAGAATGTTAAGTAAAGAAGTGCCCCCCATGTCACTGAAGCCCTCGGTACTTAAACAGTCTTCCATGTGGGTCATGCCAAAGCTGAGCATATGGAGGATTGTCTTTGTATGGGAGGGTATGCGGGAAATGGCGTCCAGCATGGGTGATGCCAAAGCTGAGCGTGCTGGACTCTATTTCGCTGATAATCATACATGGTTAAACTTAACTGAGCAAGCAAGTCGGACTTGGGCTCAGCGCACAAGATGGAAGAATACACCGGGTATATGATGCTCATTCCATAAAAGGAAAGAGTTGTATATGATATAATTGGAAGTGTTCCTACCTAAATAGTTGTGTATTAAGGGTTGCGCCAAAGCACACTTAATACCCAATGAAATACGGATCTTGACTCACTATGAAACCTCATTCATTTGAAGTTTCCGAATCAATACTACTGAAGGTGGTTGATTTGAAGAAAAATTGTGGGAGTACAATATAAGAAACACCAAAACAAAACAACCCCAATGAATAAATAATAATGGCACTTTACATTTTAACTTGTAGAATAATGGCAAATATTAATTCAACTGGGTTGAATTTGAGATCTATCCTTGAGAAGGATAAGCTCAATGGGTCTAACTTCCTTGACTGGTTTAGAAACCTGAGAATTGTTCTCAAAGCTGACAATAAACTGTATGTCATAAAAGAGGCTTACCCAGAGGAACCAGAATAGGGAGCCACAAGGGCTGCCCGAGATGCCTATGCTAAATATGTTAAGGACGACACGGAGATAGCTTGTCTCATGCTAGCCACCATGACCTCCGAGCTTCAAAAGCAACTGGAGGACAAGGGTGCTTACGATATCATCGTAACTCTCATGGAAATGTTCCAAGTGCAGGCTAGAGTTGAGCGCTACAAAGCTACCGGCTCTCTGACTGACACAAAGATGGCTGAAGGTTCATCTGTGAGTGCTCATGTACTCAAGATGAAGAGCTATCTTGATCAATTTGAGAGGCTTGGTTCAGCTATGCCCAGAGAATTGGTAGTTGACATAATTCTTGGGTTGTTGCCTCCTTGTTTTAAGCAACTCATTATGAACTATAATATGCATCAGATGGAGAAATCCATCACCGAGTTGCATGCGATGCTTAAGAACGAACAGGAGGACATGAAGATAAATGTTGTCAAAGATGTTCTAATGGTTCGCAAGAAGAAGAGTAAGAAGACCGGGAATAAGAGCAAGGGTAAAGGCAAGGTGTTGCCTAAACCTAAGATCAAGAAAGACAAAGATGGAGTTTGCTTTTTTTGCAACAAGGTTGGCCATTGGAAGAGAAACTGCAAACTCTATCAGGACGAAATCAAGAAGGATAGTGTGACTACCGCTACAGGTATTTTGTTATTGAAACTAATTCACTTACTCATAAATCTTGGGTATTGGATACCGGATGTGGTACTCACATTTGTAATGATGTGTAGGAACTACAAAGGAGTAGAAGATTAGCTGAGGGCGAAGTCGACCTGCATGTGGGAAATGGAGCAAGAGTTGTTGCATTAGCCGTAGGAACTTATTTATTGACTTTACCTACTGGACTTGTACTAGTACTTAATAATTGTTATTTTGTACCTGCTATGAGTAGAAATATTATTTCTATTTCTAGTCTAGCTTTGGATGGTTATAAATTTGTTATTGAGAATAATAATTGTTCTATCTTGAAAGATAATCTTTTCTATGGAAATGTTCTATTAGAAAGAGGTCTTTACGTGCTAGATCTTAAGAAAGAGAATTATAAGTCCATATATAACATTAACACTAAACGATTTAAACCGAATTACTCAAATACGACATACCTCTGGCACTGTCGCTTAGGCCAAATAAATGAGAAACGCATTTCTAAACTCCACTCTCATGGACTTTTAAACTCATTTGATTTGGAATCATTTGAGACGTGCGAGTCTTGTTTACTTGGCAAGATGACTAAGAAACCCTTCACAAATGTTGGTGAAAGGGTTAATGACTTATTAGAACTCATACACAGTGATGTATGTGGACCAATGAGTATGCCAGCTAGATGTGGGTATCGGTACTACATAACTTTCACGGACGACTTTAGTAGATATGGATATGTCTACCTAATGAAGCACAAGTCTGAATCCTTTGAAGTGTTCAAAGAATTTAAGAATGAAATAGAAAATCAACTTGGCAAGAAGATTAAAGCACTTCGATCTTATCGAGGAGGCGAATATCTGAGTCAGGAATTTGAGGATCATCTCAGAGAATGTGGAATAGTTTCACAACTGACTCCTCCAGGAACTCCTCTGTAGAATAGAGTGTCCGAAGGGAGGAATCGAACCTTATTGGATATGGTTCGATCGATGATGGGTCAAAGGAGCCTTTCAATGTCTTTTTTTTGTTACGCTCTTGAGACTACCACATTCATACTGAACAGGATTCCATCCAAAGCGGTTCAAAAGACGCCATATGAGATGTGGACGGGGAAAAATCCCAAGTTGTCTTTTCTTAAGATTTGGGGATGTGAGACTTATGTCAAACGTCAGTTTCCCGATAAACTCGGACCCAAATCTGACAAGTGCTTATTCGTGGGATATCCTAAGGAAACTAAGGGATATTACTTTTACCACCCATTGGAGAACAAAGTGTTTGTTTCTCGCAATGGAGCCTTCTTGGAAAGAGAGTTTGTCTCTATGAGAAGCAGTGGGAGCAAAGTACAACTCGAAGAAATTCGAGACCCACCTATAGTTGCAGAACCTATGATGGAGGAACGAACAAGCTCTCAAGGAGTTGGTGAGCTTGAAACACAACAGACTCAACGTAGATCTAGTAGGATCTGTCATGGGCCCGAGACATACAGATTTCTCGTGTCTAATGATGATGATGTGACATTCATAGATGATGAACCCACGTCCTACCAAGATGCTATGAAGAGTCCCGACTCTCAGAAATGGTTAGAGGGCATAAGAGCCGAGATGCAATCCATGCAAGACAATCAAGTTTGGAACTTAATTGATCCATCCGAAGGCTTGAAAACCATCAGATTCAAGTGGGTCTTCAAGAAGAAGACTAACGTGGATGGAAAGGTACAAACCTACAAAGCAAGGCTTGTGGCGAACGATTTCAAACAAGTTCATGGTATTGACTATGACGAAACATTCTCACCGGTAGCTATGCTTAAATCCATCAGAATTCTATTAGCCATGGAAGCATATTATGACTATGAAATATGACAAATGGATATCAAAACAGCTTTCCTGAACGGAAATCTAACCGAGGATGTGCATATGATGCAACCCGAAGGTTTTGTCGATCCTAAGAATTCTGGTAAGGTTTGCAAGCTTCAGAAATCGATCTATGTATTGAAGCAAGCATCTCGAAGTTGGAACCTTCGTTTTGATGAAGTCATCAAAAGTTTTGGTTTTACCAAAAGTGAATGTGAGCCTTGTGTTTACATGAAGTTCAGTGGTAGCACGGTAGTATTCCTTGTGCTTTACGTAGATGACATATTACTCATGGGAAATGACATCCCAATATTATTGAACATCAAGAAATGGTTGGGAGATAATTTCTCGATGAAAGGCCTAAGAGAAGCCTCCTACGTGTTAGGAATCAGGATCTATAGAGATAGATCTAGAAGGCTTATAGGAGTCAAAGTACATACATAGACAAGGTGATGAAACGGTTCAGAATGCACGAATCCAAGAAAGGATTTTTGCCCTTGTCACATGGCGTTTCTCTCTGTAAGACACAGTGTCCTACAAGTGAGCAGGAACGAAGATGCATGAATAAGATACCATATGCTTCGGCTATAGGATCTATCATGTATGTCATGATATGTACTAGACCAGATGTGTCATACTCGTTGAGCGCAACAAGCAGGTTTCAGTCTAATCGAGGTGAAAGTCACTGGATAGCTGTTAAAAGAATCCTTAAGAACTTACGAAGAACTTAGGACATGTTTCTAGTCTATGGAGGTCAGGAAGGAGAGCTCGTTGTAAAGGGTTATACCGACGCAAGCTTCCAGACAGACTCAGATGACTTCAGATCGCAATCTGGTTATTTATTTTGCCTAAATGGAGGTACAGTGACATGGAAGAGTTCCAAGAATGTACTGTAGCATATTCTTCAACGGAAGCAGAGTATATAGCCACTGCAGAAACGGCTAAAGAGGTTGTTTGGATAAAGAACTTTTTGGAGGAGCTAAGAGTAGTTCCGAGCATCTCGGAACCAGTGGATCTATATTGTGACAACAATGGAGCGATCGCACAAGCAAAGGAACCGAGATCTCACCAAAAGTCCAAGCACATATTGCGACGCTTCCATCTCATCAGAGAGATCATACAAAAAGGTGAAGTTAAAATGTGTAGAGTGCCATCGGACGACAATGTCGCCGATCCATTAACTAAACCACTCCCGCAAGTGAAACATGAGGGTCATTTTAGGACTATGGGCATAAGATGCTTAGATTATGCCTAGTGCAAGTGGGAGACTGTAGGATTAGTGCCCAAGGCCAAATGTATTTGTACTAGGAAATGGATTATGTATTAAGACATTATTATTTATTCAATAAAGATTATTTCTTATATATATGTGTGTATGGGTTGTGAATGTAAATCTTATATCAACCAAGAATGACACTTCGGGTTCACATCATCAGAATACATGATTCTGATAGTAGAACCGTGAACCAAGGAATGACATTCTAAACTGTCCCTAGTGATATGTAGGATGTTTATAGAGATAGACACACTTCAGGTAAGAAGCTACATATCCACCCTGGATGATCATGTTCTGCTAATCATGGACATAGAGATGTCAGGCCTGGAATATAGGTACTTGTTAGAGAACACATACTAGACTGATCACACTATGAGAATATGCATGGTATATGTCATTAGTGATTCTCATATGAATAGTGTGCTTGTTCCTACGACCTGAGGTCACCATGGATTCCTGTATGAGGAACTACATACTTTAATATGATCCTACGTCATCTGTAATGGGATGATCATTAGGTTCATCATTAGGTATGTACTGAATCATGACGAGGAATGTGAGGGACCAAGATGGGATTTGTTCCTCTCGTTATGAGGGAGATATCTCTGGACCCCTGATGAACTCGGACTGAGGGAAATGCATGGCCATGCTCAAAATGGATTAACATGTGTTGTTAATATCATTTTGTATTTACTCAGTCTAATTCTCCATCAGGAAAGAGACTATGATCAAACTCAAGGATGACATATTATCATGCCTTGTGATCAAGACGTATATTGTAGAACAAAAGGAATAAGCAAATGTCTATTCAGATAGGTTTATGATCGCTGATCATTTCATTTAACATGGGTAGTCATGCCATTAGTCTAGAGGTTACTCATGACTTACGATTTTTAGAAGATTGTTGCCAGCGTTAAATAGAACCTACACGGTCACACAATGAACTCCATTCGTACGGGATGAATATGCCTCAAAACAGTAATTGATTATTTCCTTCACAGAAACTAAGTTAAATATGGTATGAGCCTAATCCTCACGAGCGATCATGAGGTTCCTAATTCTAAATCTATCTCTAGATTGCAGAAGTAATCTTCAACGAACCCTTCGTTGTGTGTGCGAAGATCCAATGCCATCTTCTGAAGATTGCGCCAATATCTCTTGCCTTGAAGTCTTGAAATAATATCTATCCTAACAACTATCCTATTGCTAAAAAAGGTAATTTACAACTTTGGACAACTCACTGGTTTCCATAGATATTAAATAAAATTACAAGTATTTACACACAAGATTACATCACAGAACAATCACAGATCTACAGCTCATACTATATTTGTATATCTAAATTCCATGTATAACAAAAATTAGGGTTTCTCGCAAAGTCAGCATTATTCCATTGGGAACAGAACTATTCGATTCTCAACGGAACCGTCATTTACAAAAACATGAATTTTCGGCTCTACTCCGTTCTCAACGGACTATTCCGCTCACAACGGAACTATTCCGTTGGATACGGAGACCTGCTGGAAAATCCGTTTTTCTTTTGTTTTTGTCCCGTTTCCAAAACATCTTTCGAAAAACTAATTTTCGAAACTCTAAAAAATTATAATATCGAATATTATATTCCTAGAAACTATTTCCGTGATATTATAAATAATATTTTCAAAATCCTAAAATTTATTATACTAGAATTTACTAAATTTTAAATACATAATCGACGATTATTTCCTTAACGAACGCTCTATTGCCACTCTTGGAAAATCCACAGCCATGTACGTTACATGCACAGCGGAACCTACGAACTTAACCCGCCCTAGGATCTACGTTAAGGGAATAAAAGTACGAGATTAACGATTAAAATTTATACCTCGGATCTTCCTGATCCGCGAGATGAAGAACGGATGTAGGTCTGAAATTTTCTGACTTGAAATCTTCTCCTTCCTGAAGCTTGACTCGCGACCTCCTTGCTTCTCCTAGGGATGAAGATCGATCGCTTGCAATTTCTTAAGATAGAGAACCTCTACTCGTATCCACGGGAACTTCAGACGTACGGAATAACCGGACTTGGTTAGACAAGTCCGGAAATACTTTCCGAAAATCTCTCAAAACTTTCTCTCTCTTTTCTATGTAATAGACGACCTCTAAGGCTTCTTGAATTGTGTGTCGAATAGAAGGGGACTACCCCTTTATTTATACTAGAGAGAGGGGTGAAAGAATGGTAACTTTCGTTAAGGAAACAAATCTTGCCTGCCGTGTGAATAATAATTCCTGCTTCGAACGGACCATCATTTCCAAATAAACGATGCTTGTCTGCCAAGCAAATCTGCACATATCATATGTGTTCCGTTCGAACGCGTAAACAGTAATTCATGTGCGTTAACAGTAATTCCAGCACAATCAAATATCCAATATTTGATTTATTCTTTCGCCCATTTATACATCACATGTATAACTGTTATTGAGGTATTTTCATCCTGTACAAATGGAGTTCATTGTGTGACTGTGTAGGTTCCATTTAATGCTGGCAACGATCTTCTAAACATCGTAAGTCATGAGTAACCTCTAGATTAATGTCATGACTACCCATGTTAAATGAAATGATCAGCGATCGTAAACCTATCTGAATAGACATTTGCTTATTCATTTTGTTCTACGATATACGTCTTGATCACAAGTCACGGTAATATGTCATCCTTGGGTTTGATCAAAGTCTCTTTCCTGATCAAGAATTAGACTGAGTAAATACAAAATAATATTAACAACACATGTTAATCCATTTTGAGCATGGCCATGCATTTCCTTCAGTCCTAGTCCATCAGAGGGCCCAGAGATATCTCCCTCTTGTCGAGAGGAACAATTGTCATCTTGGTCACTCACATTCCTCGTCATGATTCAGTGCATACCTAATGATGACCTTAATAATCATCCCGTTACGGATGACGTGGGATCATATTAAAGTAAGCAGTTCCACATGCAGGAATCCATGGTGACCTCAGGTCGTAGGAACAAGCACACTATTCGCCAATGACATATACCTTGTATATTCTCATAGTGTGGTCAGTCCACCACGTATTCTCTAACACAAACCTATATTCCAGACTTGACATCCCTATGTCCATGATCAGCAAACATGATCATCCGGTCTGCGAATATACTAGTGTAGATATGTAGCTTCTTACTTGAAGTATGTTTATCTCTATAAATATCCCACATATCACTAGGGACGGTTTAGAATGTCATTCATTGGTTCACAGTTTTACTATCATAATCACTTATTCTGATGACGTGAACCCGAAGTGACATTCATGGTTGATATAAGAAATTTACATTGATAACTCATACATACATATATATATATATAAGAAACAACCTTTATTGAATAAATAATAATGTCTTAATACATAATTCATTTTCTAGCACAAAAACATTTGGCCTAGGGCACTAATCCTACAACAAGATCCCAAGTTTTATTTTCAAGAAGCGCATTATAAAGAAACCAGACAGTCACACAAGGACTGAACCAGATAATCGCGTCGCTAACAAAGAAACAGAATAATAGTGACTGCGCAGTAACACGGCAGCACTAAACTAGCAGCGATCTTTTGATTATCAGCAGCAAAAATAATAGTGTAGCAATACGCT
Source organism: Juncus inflexus (assembly GCA_024447665.1). Taxonomy (NCBI): domain Eukaryota; kingdom Viridiplantae; phylum Streptophyta; class Magnoliopsida; order Poales; family Juncaceae; genus Juncus; species Juncus inflexus. The sequence continues at coordinate 3,989,429 of JAJHPC010000012.1, read as the reverse complement.
CACACTAACCCAAGAAAGAACAATAATAGAAGAAGAAAGGATTGAACAACGGAACTTGAAAAATAAGATAAATTTCTTATTACAAGAGAAAGAAAGAGATACAAAATACGTTGTTGTTGGAATGAATAAAACTCTACCCCTACCCCTCTATTTGTAGGATAGTCATATTTAATATATGGAAATAACTCAAAGAATTACAGCCTCATTTAACACCTATACATGAAAATACTAAACCTCCTTGTCAAGAAATCTAATTTATGGTAATACCAAAATTTCTTGTCAAGAAATCTTATTTCCAAGAAACATCTTTCCTAATTAGTTAACTTCCTTCATAACATACAAATGCATCTTTATATTTTAACACTCCCCCTTCAACTGCATTTGGCCACGAGCCCCTTGGAGAGAGACTTGGTGAAGATATCAGCCACGTTGTCAACGCTTGTCACCTCCCCAACTCCTATAATTCCATCAAGCACCTTTTCACGAATGAAGTGATGCTCGATCTCGATGTGCTTGGTTCTCGCGTGACAAACAGGATTGGTCACCAACTTCAATGCACTCTGATTGTCTCCTCGAATAACCGTAGGACCAATAACCGCATGGTAAACATCCTCGAACAACCTCCGCAACCAAACACACTCTTGTGCCGCAAGTGATGACGCCTTGTACTCCGCCTCGGTACTAGAAAGAGAGACCGAATCTTGCTTCTTACTACACCAAGAAACACTTGCAGAACCACAAGAGAAAACACAACCGGATGTCGATCTATGATCATCGAAATCACCTCCCATGTCAGCATCAGTATATCCATGCAAAACGAACTCGAAACCCTTCTTATAAAATAACCCGAGATCAAGAGTCGAACTCACATATTTGAGAATTCTCTTCGCCAGATGCGACTTTGTCGGAACTTGCATAAACTGACTCACCGGACCGACCGCGAAGGCAATATCCGGTCTAGTAATCGTAAGGTAAATCAAGCTTCCAACAAGAGCACGAAACTTCCGAGGATCCGGAAGTATCTTTCCATCATCACGTCTCAATTTGAAATTTGCATCCAGCGGTGTCGAACAATGCTTACCTTCTTTTACGCCAAATTTCTCAATGAGCTTCCCAGCATAACCCGTTTGAGAGAAAAAATACCCGTCTTTCAAACCTTCCACTTCTAATCCCAGGAAGTGACTAAGCTCTCCAAGATCCTTCATCTCGAATCGAATCGAGAGCTCGCCCCGAAGCCACCTTTCTCAGAAAATTAACGAATTCTACATACAAAAAGCAGAAATACTCCTTTCTTAATACGTTGAATTGCTCTAAAACTTAAAGTGAGATTAGTGGAGTTTTTTAGCGTGTTGCTCATTGGTTTGTTGAAGTTCAAGAGATCGAGTTTGTAAGTTATTGTTCCACCGGCCGTCAAGAGGTTGTTGTAAGGCGACGGTGGTTCGAGGTCTTGTACGATCTTATTTGTTAGTGATAAATGGAGCCGCAAGGCAAGTCCCAGAGAGTAGGCAACTCGTGAATGTGGTAAGGGCCGCTAGCAAGTAAACGGGTGGTTAAGGCTAACGTAACCACCTCGCCGAATTTCGTCAACAAGTTTGTGTGTTCGGTATCTCTATACTTTTTCCTATTTACTCTATTTTCTTATCTATTTATCTTTCTTTGTTAATTAGTATTCAAACAACCATCAACAAAAGTAAAAAAAAACAATAAAAATATAAAACCATAAAAATACATATATTCACGTTTCCACACTTTAGGCCTTTTAAACCCCCTATAGGCCTCAATTGTTCAACACATCTCTCAACTCACGCAAGATAATAATGTTACTCTTGAATTTAATCCCTTTGATTGTTTCATAAAGGATCGGGGTTCTAACAAGAGTTTGTATCGCGCGGTTCTTGTCAACGGTCTTTATTGCTTCTTCAAAAAGACCGAATAAAATAAATCGACCTTCCGCATTTCTCGGAGAATGCGCTTCAGCCGACTTGTGGCATAGCCGACTTTGTCATGCTTCTTTTTCAATCATTGAGGGTTTAATTAAGCAAAATAAAGTGTTATTTTAAAAAAAAATGGATGATGTTTTGTAATGCTTGTTGAGGCAAAACTCATAAATTAACATTCAATAAAAATGTTTCTCGTTCTTCTTTAGCACTTGAAGTTGTACATTCCGATGTTTGGGGACCGACTCTGATCCTCTCTCATTCGGGGACCCGCTATTTTGTACATTTTACCGATGACTACTCACGTTACACATGGATTTATTTCCTCTCCTCTAAAGACCAAGTGTCTCAAGCCTTTAATCTCTTTAAAGTGCAAGTCGGAAACCTTCTCTCGTGCTCCATAAAAATACTTCAAACTGATGGCATGACGGAATATAAACTTATTGCACATCTTCATCCCTCCATTACTCATGTGACCATTTGCGCTTATACTCCTGAGAAAAATGGACTGGCCGAGAGAAAACATCGCCACATTGTCGAACTAGCTCTCTCCACCATGGCGCAGGCTTCTTCTATTCCCCTTAGGTTTTGGGATGACATGTTTTATAATATTGTCTAGCTCACTAACCGATTATCAAATACTGCCTACTCGCTAAAATCTCCATTCGATACACTCTTCCACAAAGAACCAGATTATAACTTCATGCGTGTTATTGGGTGCTTGTGTTTTGCATATACATGAGCCTACAATTCGCATAAGTTACAAAATTGGTCTCTCCCGTGTGTGCTTCTTGGATATGCATCAAATAAAAAATGGTACAAATGTCTTCATATCCCATCAAACGAAATCTATGTATGTCGCATGTAATCTTCAACGAAACCTACTTCCCTTTCATGCATGAACAACCTCCCGCATCCTCTCAAACCTCTCCACCTCCAACTCAAACAACTCTCACACTTTTTTCCTCAAACCTTTATCCTGAGAGTCCCCTCTCCTCCAATGAGTCCTCTACATCTTCACTTGTCGGTTCTCAACACTCGAGTGAGAATCATAATCCTCCTTCTACCTCCCCTACACCACCGCTACCTTTTCATACAATGGCAACTCGCACACGTGACAACACAAGAAGAACGCAATAATTTCCCAATCATGTCACATATACAACCACCAAACACCCTATTCCAATCACTCTTTCTGAATAAGAAAGTGAACCATCATGCTTTACCAACGCCAACAAAGATCCCAAAATGGTGTGCCGCCATGCAAACCGAGTTCAATGCGTGTTAAAATATAAAGATGCATTTGTATGTTATGAAAGAAGTTAACTAATTAGGAAAGATGTTTCTTGAAAATAAGATTTCTTGACAAGAAATTTTGGTATTACCATAAATTAGATTTCTTGACAAGGAGGTTTAGTATTTCCATGTATAGGTGTTAAATGGGGCAGTAATTCTTTGAGTTATTTTCTTATATTAGATATGACTATCCTATAAATAGAGGGATAGGGGTAGAGTTTTATTCATTCCAACAACAACAATATTTTGTATCTCTTTCATTCTCTTGTAATAAGAAATTTATCTTATTTTTCAAGTTCCATTGTTCAATCATTTCTTCTTCTATTATTGTTCTTTCTTGGGCTAGTGTGAGCATATTGCTACACTTTTATTTCCACTGCTGATAATCACAAGATCGCTGCTGGTTTAGTGCTGCCGTGTTACTGCGCAGTCACTGTTGTTCTGTTTCTTTGTTAGCGACGCGATTATCTGGTTCAGTCCTTATGTGACTGTCTTGTTTCTTTATATGGTACCAGAGCTTCAATGGTGATAGACGATGACGTTGGCGATAGACGGTGTTGTTCTCGTCCCTTGGTGAAGAAGAGGATTGTTTATTACGACATCAGTGGAGTTTGGAGGTCGGGTTAGTGGACTTGGTATTGTGGCTCTAAATCTTTCGAATTATTCTATGTGGAAGAGTTGTATGAAGTCTTGTATTAGAAATGAGGGGTTATGGGAGATCATTGTTGGTACGGAGGTTGCACCAACGCTTGTCACCGATACGAATGGTACGGTGACGAATGCAGACGCAGTAAAGGAGTGGTCGAAAACGAATGCTAAGGCGGAGTTTTTGTTGTAGAGGTCGATATCACGCGATCTATTCGAGCATATTAACGGGTGCAAATCAGCGGCTGAGATTTGGAGAACTTTTGACGAGTTGCTCAACAAGAAGAACACGGCACGATTATAATTTCTGGAGAATGAGTTGGCGGGTTGCACACAAGGTGAATTATCTATCTCTCAATATTTCTTGAGAGTAAAGAGTTTATGTTCTGAAATTTCTATCTTGGAATCGGAGGAGGCTATTTTGGAGGCGAAGTTGAAGCGGTATATTATTCGCGGTCTTCGAATAGAGTATGTCCCGTTCGTTACCTCAATACAAGGGTGGGCGCAACAACCATTTTTTGATGGAGTTTGAAAATTTGCTTGCTTCTCAAGAATCGTTGGCTCGACAAATGACGGGTGTTTCAGTTTCTGAAGGCGAAGGTCACGCTCTTGTGTCTAACAAAGTAAAAACTCGGTATGACCAAGAGGAACAGAAGAAGGAGGTTACGAAGAAGGGGAGTCTTCATCAAATAGTGGGAAACTCGGTTATATAAGGAAAAATTGTCGTGTTAAGTTGAGAGAAGGAAATGCCGCGGGTAAAGAGGATATTGTGAAGTGTGAAGTTTGGGATACGGGTTTCGTAGCAGAAGGAGTTTCGTTAGACGTGTGTGCTTCTGTTAACTACGAGGACAACTGGATCATTGATTCCGGTTGTGGTCATCATTTGACTGGCGACGATTCCAAGTTTTCTTCACTTCGCGGGTATAAAGGCAATCCTGCCTTTGTTACTGCCGACAACAGTGTTCACCATGTGGTGAATGAGGGAGCGGTTGTTGTTTCTGATAAAGACAACAGGTCGATAACTCTCGACAATGTTTATCACGTGCCTGGTATGAAGAAGAATCTTCTGTCGGTGGCGAATGCGGTTGATGCTAGTCATTATGTGTTTGGTCCAAAGGATGTGAAGTTCCTCCGGAATGTGGAGGAGGTGAAGGCTGATTTTACTCATGTCGGTAAGAGGGTATAAGACTTGTATGTTCTTTTGGCTTCTTCCTCGTATGTTGACAAGATGAGCAACAATGATGGTGTGTCGGTTTGGCATGCTAGGCTCGGCCATGTGGGTATTGACAAGTTGAAGGCGATGGTTTCGAGGAATCTTGTCAACGGGCTTCTATCTCTTTCTTTTGCAAGTGGTGTTGAGGTGTGTGAGGGTTGCCAATATGGTAAATCTCATCGGCTTCCTTTCGAGAAGTCTCAGTCAAGGTGTAAAGGTGCGTTAGAACTTTTTCATGGTGATTTGATGGGTCCTACGCAAAATGCGTTATACGGGGCTCCTCGGTATATGTTGGTACTCATCGACGATTTTACACGGTACACTTGGGTTTATTTTCTGAAGGAGAAACGGGAGGCATTTTCTAAATTTCGAGAATTTAGAATAATGGTTGAGGGAAGGCTTGGTAAAAGAATTAAGAATTTCGAACCGACAATGGAGGCGAGTTTACATCCAAGGATTTTCTCTCATTTGGTGAGAGGCATGGCATCAAGAAGGAGTTGACTTGTGCTTATACACCGCAACAAAATTGTGTGGCGGAAAGGAAAATTCGGCATCTGGTGGAGGTATGTAGGAGTTGGGTGTCACGAAAAATTTACCGAAGGCCTTATGGGCGGAAGGTATGGCATGTGCTACTTACGTGGTTAATCGGCTTCCCTTGTAGTCCGATTAACATGAAGTCACCTCACGAGTTGATGTTCGATGAGAAGCCAAGTGTGAAGCATTTGAAGGTGTTTGGTTGTATGTGTTTTGTTCACGTACCGGATGAGAAGAGAACGAAGTTAGACGCTAAGGCTCGAAAGTATATTTTCATTGGTTATGATCAAAGAAAGAAGGGATGGAAATGCATGGATCCGACAACTCATAAATTCATTGTCTCTCGAGACGTGCTGTTTGATGAAGCGTCTTCTCTATATGGTGATGGTGGTTTCCAAGCGGTAGTTTCGAATCTGCCGACGCAACCTGTACGTGGGAAACCCGGGTGTTGATGACATGGGTAAACCGAGTGAAGATCCGAGGTTCTCATCACCTACATCGACCGTCACGATTTCAAGTGAGATGGATCAAGGTAACAGGGGGAGCAACGAAGTGCAATTGCAAGAAGAGGGAAATACACAAGCTTTAAGAAGGTCGACAAGGACGGTAACTCGGCCGGCTAGATATAGAGATGAAAACTTCGTGTCGACGTATTCATGCTTCTTTTCAGGATCGACGGATGATGAACCTTCATGCTTTGAGGAGGCAAAAGGTAACAAGTCATGGGAAGATGCTATGGACGAGGAGATGCAAGCTCTTCGGAAAAATGAAACTTGGGATCTGGTTTCGAAACCCAAGGGAGTGGACCCGGTGACTTGCAAATGGGTCTACAAGTTGAAACGTAAGGCGGATGGGAGTGTTGAACGCTATAAAGCGAGGCTTGTAGCGAGAGGATTTTCTCAACGGTATGGCGAGGATTATGAAGGGACTTTTAGTCCCGTCGCCAAGATGACATCCGTGCGAGTTGTGATTTCAATGGCTGCTTCACTAGGTTGGAAGCTGTGGCAGTTAGATGTGAAGAATGCTTTCCTGTATGGTGAACTCGACAAGGATATTTATATGGAGCAACCGGTTGGATATATTTCCAAGGTGCGTCCTGAATATGTGCGCAAGCTGAAGAAGGCGCTTTATGGTTGTAAGCAGGCACCTCGAGCTTGGTATTGCAAGATTGCGGAATATTTGCAATTTTGTGGTTATTCTTCTTCGAGTTCGGATCACAGTTTATTTGTGAAAAGGAAGGCGGGTCTACACGTGGTCGTCCTTTTATACGTGGACGGCATGATCATCACCGGCAATGATGAAGGCGAAGTTCCCCTTTTTTAAAGAAGGAAGGGAGCAGTCCTAGAAAAGGAAAACTGCGTAATTCCGTTGACAACGGACCTTGTCCGTTGCCAACGGACTGCCAAAAATAGAAGGCAATCAAGGAAGATTTCAAACCAAGCGGCTAAATTCCTACAGTTCCGTTGCCAACGAAATAGTTCTGTTGCCAACGGACTGTATACAATTTCAGCCAAAACAAATGACAGAACGAAAGATTGCTCAACGGAGGGTTTCGTTGCCAACACGGTGGTCCGTTGGGAACGGACCACTTCAATTGACAACGGAACTGGCCAGAATCGGTAAATTTGCAGATTATACTCCCCTTTTAATAAGAATTAAATTGCTCACCAAACAAATAAACACACATGAAGAACTAAGAAGCTTGCTCCCACGCCTTGAAATACTCTCTTGAAAACTTTGCATGCGTGACGACTTCTTATTCTTCTGAGATAGGCAGGATGCGACCATGATATTTCCGAGAACTTGAACGTGCGACTATCTAGCTCAAGACATTCTCACACAAAATATATTAGTAGCTCGAAATAGTTTCAAGTATCATCAAACTGAGGACAACAAACTCCCCCTTTTGATGATTTTCAAAACTATTCCGATAATTGAGCAAGATTAAATTTATTCTCCCCCTTTTTGAAAAATATGCAAAAGGGAACACGATCGAGAGGCAAGAACTTCCCCTCTATATGTGCTCCCCCTTAAGTGAAGAACCCATGAAATTTAATTTGAATGTATTTATTTAATTGTTTATTTAATTTTGTTACTATATTACATTACAAGTTCAAAATAAAGAAAATAAGAATTACAAATACGCAAAATACAAACCACAAATTCATGAGAATATAACATAATAGTAAGAAAAAAAAGTTATCAATGAAAAAGAGAGAGCAAAACGCAACTAGGGTTTAGGTTAAAGGTGGAGAATAGTCACGAGTTACTCGGCCGGTCCGCCCAAGTCGGAGGGGTTAGGATTGGAGGAAGAGAAACTGGGAGCGTATCGGCCATTAAAAGCCGAGAGTAGGGTTAGAAAATTCTCTTGTTGAATCCGCTGAAGGTCTTGATACATACAGTTATTTTCACGAACGAACTCCGCAAAACGTGCATCACGTTCATTCAAAGGTGGAAAGTAATGATAGACCTTACTCATTTTAAGAGTGAAATAAGCATATGGGTCAAAATCACACAAGTAGGGTTTAAGATTGTATTGGTTTGCGTAACGGTCAAGATCTAGGAGATCATGGTTAGGAACTTTTTCCAAAGGATTTATTAGGATTGCATGGGGAATCGCGATGTTTAATTTATTGCAAATCCAAGTAAGAAGATTCCCATACGGAAGGTTTCCAATTTGTGAGAAATATTGCATGTGATGGTAAATTAAGAAAGGAATATTAATAGATTTGGATTTATACCATAGGTGTCGAAGAAGATAAATATTTCACCGTTCGAAATTGGTTTTAAGAACCACGACCGGAGCGAGGATGTTATTGACGAAGTGAAAAACAATATGTTGTCACGGTTCGTAATTCGTCAAATTATGGTTTGGGGGGTTGCCATGCATGTATTCCTTCATTTGTTCATATGATTCACCACCGAGCCATTCATTTGCGCGTCGGATATAGAAACATTCTTGGTCTTGATTGACCTCAAGAACGAACCACACGCAAAGTTTGGACGGATTTATTATTACGGGATGCCCGAATAGCCACGATGTAACTTGATATGTTTGGTCATCAAAGGTTGCATTTGCATAGAAGAGGCGAATTAGGGTTTCGTAACCCGGGTTGGATATGTTCAAAAGTCCGACAAATTTCCAAAAATCCAGGAATTAAATCACAAAATCGTAGATCTTGCGCGATTTCTCATGGCAGAGAGCATGAAAGATCTCGCATGCATTTTTCGCACTTAATTTGTCGTGGAATTTATCGTACGCGCTCGGTGTTTTGAAAAGAAAGGTATTTTTCTTGTTATTGAAATCCAATTCGGGGTTTCAGGGAGCCTTTTTTTTGGACGCCGTCGTCTTGATTCCCGTTTTTGGTTTTGGTGCCATTTGTGAGATTGAAGTATTGAGGGATTGATAAAGAGAAATGAAGTAATACCAAGTCCGTTTTGAATCCTTGAAGAGAGAGTTGCCGATAGGTCGAATGTGCGAGAGAATCGTCACGAAAGGCGAGTAGCACGGTTGAATAGAAAAATCCCGAATTCACCAAGTTGAGAGGAGGTACGAAGGTTTTGAGTATGGATTTGGTGGAGATTTGGCCTTTATAGTGGATTGATGAGCCTTGGAGGCCAAAAGGCTTGGAGAAGGTGGCTATTTGGCTGAAATTTGTGGTTAGGGTTTGGAGTTTTGAAAGAGGAAGGTTGAAGGGGCGTTTTAATGGAGGGGTTATGAGATTTGGGAGAGAAGAGGAAGGAGGCGCCGTTTATGAAAGGGATTTAGGATTAGGATTCTTGAAAAAATAGATCTGGAAATCGAAATTCGCACAGTCCTTTGGCAACGGACTACTTCCGTTGCCAACGGAAGGTCCATTGAGTCTCCGTTGAGAACGGAGCAGTCCATTCTGCGAAATTAGCTCTTGGAGTGGGCTGAAAGTTGGGTGAATTCCGTTGGGAACAGACCGAGACAGGGTATTAGGGTAAAGGTTGTTTCGCTAGTGGTTTTGCTCAAAAAAAAAAAATTTGTGGTAAAACAATTAAAAATTATTTTATTAAAATATATAAAAGGATTGAAAGTAAAGTAAATGACTTTTCAAAAACCAAAACGGAGGAGACAAAAATTACGAAAAAAAATTTTAATTGAGGAGAATTCGTATAAAATGCCCAAAATTCAAAAAAGAAAGTAGATAAATGAGAAATTAATCTTTTAATTCAAGCATACCGAGATTTAATCGAAGATTGGAGAATTGAGCATAAGCTATCAGTTTTGTGAAGATATCCGCGACTTGATCATCCGTTCCAATGTGAAATATCTCGACATCCTCCTTGTCGACGTGATCGCGAATAAAATGATGGCGAATCTCGATATGTTTCGCCTTTGAGTGTTGCACGAGATTTTTGGCGATGCATATTGCACTCGTATTGTCGCACAGGATTGAAACTTTTCGAAAGTTGAGTCCGTAGTTGTCTAAAGTCTGATTCAGCCATAAGAGTTGAGCACAACAGCTTCCGGCAGCGACATATTCTGCTTCGGCCGATGAAAGAGCGACAGAGTTATGTTTTCGACTCGACCACGAGACCAAATTTCCTCCAAAAAATTGACACGTCCCACTTGTCCTCTTTCGATCCACTTTAGATCCTGCAAAGTCAGCATCCGTATATCCCAAAAGAGACAGACTACTATCACGGCCATACCATAACCCTAAGTTTATTGTCCCTTTTAGGTATTTAAAAATCCTTTTAACCGCATTTAGGTGTGAAACTTTGGGGTTTGCTTGAAATCGGGCACATAAACATACAGCAAACATAATATCAGGTCTACTAGCCGTTAAATAAAGTAAACTATCGATCATACCTTGCTCGGAATAGTTTTAAATATCATCAAGCTGAGGACAACAAGATGCTTATGAGGTTCTTCGTAATTTTGGGCACATGGAATACATTCTTGAGGGTTACAGAGCCATTTGAACATTTAAGAAGTATTTCACCAATATTTTGAATCGGGATTCCCGCACCATTTCCGACTCGTATAAGTTCAGTACCTAAATAAGGATGGTATGAGGTGAGAGACTTAAGGTCGGCCATCATGTGGTTGGATGCTCCAGAGTCCAAGAACCGACCATCTGATGGCCCACCGAATGGTTCGGCGAGAAGAGCCATTGGAAGATGACGGGTGAAGCGTTCGGGACAATTTAGAGCGTCATGACCGGGTTGAGAGCAAATTTGACACTTTCCACCTTTATTTTTATTATTATTATTATTATAGTTGTTATTATTGTTGTAATTATTATTATTGTAGTTATTATTATTATTATTATTATTATTATTATTATTATTATTATTATTATTATTATTATTATTATTATTGTTGTTGTTGTTGTTGTTGTTGTTGTTGCGACCATCTTTTTCCCGTTTTTTGCGCCCACGAAAACCGCTCGATTTGATAAATTGGGCCACGAAAGTCTCACACATCGGTTTAAGAAGATTTTCTGGGCCAGGAGAAGGACCCAAAATTGAGTCCAATTGAGAATGTGGAGAGGGAATTATTTGTTAGCCCATGTTTGAGCCCATTTGGTGAGAAGAGTGCGGCTAGCCCATTGGAAAGCCAGAAAGCCCATGCTGGCCCATGTGCGGAACCGGAGAGAGTAAGTAGGAGCTCGCATTGGAGAGAGAAGAAGAGAAGGTCGGTATTAATCCTTTGAAAAAAATTGCCTCCAATCGAGCTTCTCGAAGCAACGAGAGGTGAGCTCGATCCTTCCATGGCGATCTGTTGCTCAATTCTCTGCTCGTGTCCAAGTAGAAAACCATGGAGCTGGGAGAGAGAGAGAGAGAGAGAGAGAGAGAGAGAGAGAGAGAGAGAGAGAGAGAGAGGGACTCAGTTCGTGTAGTGATGTTAGTCACAAACCCATTATACTCCGATCCGAGGCCTCCAAGCATAAACAACACCAATAGTGTTTCATCGATTTTCTGACCAATTAGGGTTAATTGATCAGAGTAGCTCTTCAACTGTCTGAAATACTCATTGCACGATTTCCCTTACTTCTTTGTGGTGCTTAATGTCAGAAAGAGCTCAAGTAGTTTTTTCATGGTTGTCGAGTTATACAACCAGTTGAGGTTTTTTCAGATTTCTGCAGCGGTTGTGCATTGTACTAGCTGACTGAGAACATTGTCTATCATGATCGTTCGGAGCCATCCGAGGACCATGCAGTCTTACTGTCACCATGATGTAGTTTCTGAATCAAGTTAGTAAAACAAAATTTCTTGACTTTTCTTGAGCTCATGTTCCTGTTCTGTCGCCTTTTTCTTGCCTACCTGTGATGATATAGTACTGAATCGATACTGTGAGTTAAATCAGAGTAGAGAAATCCTGATTCAGGCACTCACTCTTCTGATTTGCTCCAATTGTCGAGTAACTTATACTGAGGCTTTGAATTTGAGTAAAAAAAAGGTCGAATAAATGTGCAATTTTGTTTATTGTCTTCGAATTGAGTTGGATCAATCCCCAATTGTTCGGAAAATAGTGGGTCTTAATCTGAAAGGATTGAAAATAGGTTGATATTGGGTGGAGTAGCTCGAATTGGATCAGAACTGCCTGATGCAGTACTAATCAGTTCAAATTCTTGACTGATTATGAAGAATTAAGTCAAGAAATACCTCGCAACACCTCACACTTCCTTACTCCTCGGATTTCCACAAGCACCTCTGATAACACTCTTCTTGACTAATTTGAGAGGAATTCAGTCAAAGATTTGATGAGATTTATTCAAGAAATCAGTTCTTGAACTGTTCTTGAATGGAGAGGCACAAAATTGCTGCACTTTAGATGAATAGAATTAGAAGAAAAAAGAGAGGATTGGATTGTTCTTGCTAGAATCTTGATTGAATTCTTGAAGAATTTGAATGTGGAAGCGATTTGGAATCACTTTGATACCATGATAGATGTAGCAATGAAAGGAGGGGAGAGAGAATGATATGAATAATTGTGTTAGATTGATTAGAGATAATTAGATGATTAGGCTTTACAAGAAAATTTTATTTATAGAATTGGGATCCTACCTAATCTAGTCTACTCTATAATCCAAGCTATACATCTACAGTCTAATCCCTAAAATGTTATGCTATATAAGATACTCCTATACATACCATTACTACTCTAATAGGTATTATGGCAATTGGATGTGTGAAGAGCGATTAATAGAGGAACGATATCACCGAATCATGTGTGATGAGATGCAGACTGGACGTGGTCCTTTGAAGTTAACATATGCAATTTTTGAAAATGCAACGGTTTGCTTTTTGAACGGTAAAGTTGATGTCGCTAATGTTTATGGAACAGTGTGGGCGTCTGATACAATGTTGCCTGAGGCTAAGAGTTTAATCATTGACTGGAAGAGGACGAGCATGAACATGTGCAACTTGACCACTATATCATTTTGGACAGGCCTGTCACTGTACTTCCTTTTGGTTATGAGTTGAAAGTTACAATAAACTTTCTTCACAATGACATGAGAAGTGATGATGATCGAGTGATTGCTAGAGGCACTTACTCGTTTAAGGCGAAGAGTGCATACGAGGATTTGAATCATATACAGCTTGGAAAAATTTGTCCATCAAAAGGTAATTCTTCCGAAGAATGTTGTTGGTATCACAGACAATAAAAGATTTCGTGGGTATTTGGGGAAGGTTGAAATCAAGGCTTATTGGATGCCTTGCCGGTGTTCCAACTTTTACAATCATGATGAGGATGATTGTAAGTTTTGCTTCTCTTTTCTTTGCTTTTTTTGTTCATATATCGGTCAATCATTTATATATTGTTTCAATTTCGACTTGCAATCATTTTTATCATGCATGCACTTTTTTGTATTTACATGCAGATGAAGAAATCAAATGAAGAAAGCTGATGCGTATCAAATGAAGAATGAATATATTACTATCTTATCTTTTCTTTCGGAATTGATATTATCCGCCCTTAATTTGTTTTTGTTTCTTTGTTGCTTTTTAACTAACCGTGGGCTTTCCATTTCATTAATAGTAAAAGTTTGAGATTACATCAAATTGAAAATGATCATAGTGAGAAGAGGACATAATCCGTCTCTATTGGACCATATTGAATGAATTATCCGACACATAGGGCCCCTCAACCTAACGAAACCCTATAAACATAAAAAATGCTTAAACATAATTATAGAGAGAGTGGAGGTTTAAAAGAGAGAGGGACGCTACAAGAGAGAGATACTCACGTGTTGATCAATGTCATGACGATTGCAATTGTCATTCTGTTGGTCAAAATTTTTGAATATATCAATCACCATGGTCCAGCTCTTGTAGCAATGTGATCCGGCGGATCTGATCCAGCTCTTCATCACAAGAATTCATGAATTGGACCGAGTATATCTGTATGAAGCTATGTGTAACCCTTCTTGTCCGTATTGCCTTACCATTTTCTATTCTCAAACCCACGATATTAAGGAGAAAAACGGAACATTGGATCCCTACAATATACAAGAACAACTACAATCAAGAAATATTCGGAGGGATAAAGCCTAATTAGGGTTGTTTCATAAATAGCAAATCTAATGAGGGGATCAGTAATTGATAATGAGGACAATTAGATATATATAGGGAGAGAACTTTTGTTCTTCATCTGTAATTGTATGGAATTTCTCTACAGGATCATTGAGAAGGTACCGTTTTGGTATACTTATTGATCCCATCCGATTGGATTGCTGAGAGAGAGAGAGAGAGATGAATTTTGGGAGAAAAATTGCCAAAACTAACTCTCTTGACCACAGAGTTCAAAAGAGGCGTGTTTTCCCTCTCTAATCTCTCTCTATGTTGTTTGTGATACAAAATTTTGGTTTTGATTTTGAAATAATTCCGGGAAATGAATTCCGGTTATCTTCAGAATTGGTATTAAACTGAGAACTTTAACTCTCGATTTTTTAATTAAAGCAGGAGTATAGTAGTTGACGAGTTAGGGGTGTAAACGGTTCGGATCTGGTTCGGATATTGGTCATGTTATATCCATATCCGTATTTTTTTCAAATACGGATTCGAATATGGTTCGGATATTAAACGAATACAAAAAAAAGGTTCAGATAATTCGAATACAAACATAAATCTAGTTATTAAATGCCACCAGATAGTAAAAACAAGCACAATGGCAATGGCCCCTGCACTTTTTTTTGTCATTTTTGAGTTGGACCCCTATAATTATTAAAATATAATTTCTACCCATTAAATACATAAAAAAAAAGGTAAAACAACCTACTAAAAATTGTTGCACAATTTAAAACAAAAAAAATAAAAAAAAATTATATATAAAAATTAATTCAAATATATTTTGAAAATTAAATTAACTAAAATAAATTTTAAAAATATTAAAATATAATTTTAAAAAATAAAATATTTAAAATTACTTTAAGTAGGATTAATAAAAGCTTACTTCCAAAATAAAAAATATCACACTACTATGTCATATTAATGAATCAGGTTCATATGCACCATAAACCAATGAGAAGAATGGTCCGTGTGTGCCATATCCATAAAATATAAGAGTATAACCATGTGTTGATTTTTTGGCCTCTGTTTGATATCTAAATTTGCTTAAATTATGCCCCTATAGTTGCCAAGTAAAAGTTTCTCCTTACTAAATATTAAAATATAATTCATATCTTTCAAGTTCAATATTTTTTTAAATAATTATATCCCAATAACGAAAAATATTCGTCATTGTTGTACATGTTTGAAGACAATTCATTTTCAGTTATACAAAAATATTTAAATATCACATATGATCATATAATTATAAAATTACAAGTATCATAAATAACCTTATATTTTCAATGTATACCATACAAAATATCAGAATATCATGTTATAACTATAAAAATGAAATTTTTTTTATCCCAAAATTTAAACAATGTATATTTTGATATTTTTCCTGAGATATAATTTTTTTGAATGCTTAGAAGATTAAGTTTTTTATTTTGTTCAATATTTTGTTCGAAATGGAGGGAGGGTAGTGTTACATAGCCCATGCTTCAATTTGAGAATAAATTTTCCATTAAATCCTCAATATATGTTATGAACAATTACCATATGTATTTTCTGAATTTCCCCACTGGATTTATTCAGTATAGTCCGCGTGTTTTGAGAAATTGTTGGAACTTCCTAATTTCAGTGAATCTCCAAAGAAATTTCAGTCTATTTCGCTTGATTTCTCAAAATAAATCTCTTCTTCCTCAATTTATCTTTCCGTTCATCCCTAATAGCAAATTCAATACACATTCACTAACAGCGACAGAACAAATATATGTAAAATAACATAATAGGCTTAACCAGTCAAATAACATAATAGGCTTAACCAGTCAGAGAGTAGAGATATGAGTGACTTTTCTCTTCATTGATCTCTCAAATAGCTGGATTAGAGGTTCATTTTTATCTAATTTTAAACAAATTTATGAACCAAACATTCACTGAACCAATTTAGATTAAACCATCTCATTTCACTAATTTATCAAAAATTTAAATCGCAAGCTAGAAGCAACCAAAAATTACATGTGTCACACACACGGACATGAATCTAAAGAGAAAAACTAAATTAAAAAAAAAATCAATAATTGCAATTCCCAAATCACCGACTTCCCACATCTATTGATACAGAAGCCCCAACATTGTCCCAGTCCTAACCGTAGTGACTGGTTCTGAAGAGAAGTTCTACTCAATAAAAAGTTGTGGCAGCAAAGAGAGTAATTAAAAATTCAGTGACTTGTTTGATTTTTCTTTTAAGTTGAGTCATTTACTGGTGAAATCTATCCTTGGATCTAAAATTAAGTGACAATTTATTGTTGGGCTATTGAGCTAACAATCCATTACATCAAGGTAAAATCCAGTTGATTTCAAATCTTAAATTGATCTTAGAATTAGTACTATCTCAGCCAGCACAATTCTGTAACTAAGTAAACAATTACTTTTTGGGGGATTTCATATTTACCCTTCCAAAAATCCAAAATATCATATTTAACCTCCCAAAATTTAAAATATCATATTACCCTTCTAAAAATCCAAAATATTTAACTTTAAAATGTCAAATTTACCCTTCTAAAAATCCAAAATACCATATTTACCCTTCCAAAACTTATAAAATATTAAAAATGCCCATATTACTAATTTCACCCAATTTTATCGTTAAAGATAATTGTTTCTATTTCAAATTACTATTTTACCACTCCTCTCCCACATCATTCCCCTAAAATTATATTACTTATCTTTTATTTACCTTACATGATAATCTATGATTATTATAAGGATTAAAAATTAATTTAGTTCCCTAAAAAACTTCCACCACTTAGAGTTTGAAGGCCGTGGTTGTATTTTTTTTTTAATTTACTTTGTATTGTATACATAGCCTTCAATTTCTAAGGGTAAAATAGTAATTTGAAATAGAAACAGTTAATTTTAACAGAAAAATAGGATGGAATTAGTAATATGGGCATTTTTGATATTTTATAAGTTTTGGAAAGGTAAATATGATATTTTGGACTTTTAGAAGGCTAAATATGTTATTTTAAAGTTTGGAAGGGTAAATATGATATTTTGGATTTTTAGAAGGGTAAATATGATATTTTAAATTTTTGAAGAGTAAATATAATATTTTGGGTTTTTGGAAAGGTAAATATGAAATTCCCCCTTACTTTTTTCAATGTAATTTAGTTCAATATTACATTATTCTTCTTTTACAAACAAAATGATGCCTAGGAGAAGAACTAGTTGCAAACACCACAATTTAATTTGAATGCATATAAAAAGAAGAAAATAAATTGTTAAACTAAATGTTGTTATAATTTTGTTCCTGAGAACTTATTGTACTAGCATAAGATAAAATCACCTCTTTCTTTTCCATTTGTATGCATAAACCCATACTACAGTAACTCAACTAAAACAAATTCATTAACTAGCCAAGAGCTCTTGAGACTGAATCTCATAAGTAAACCCTTCGCTCAGAGAATCATCAGCTGCCCAAATAAATATTCCATAAAGCTTATCATCTTGTTTCAATGCCTTACAAGCACTTAAACCTGTCTCAGCAGAAAGCCCCGTCGTTGTATTACCAGTCGTGAAACTTGCAAGCACATTTCCGCCTGGATAATTTGCAGTCTGCTCATCATAATATTGCACATACTGATCCACAGTTGTACCAGCACTGTACGCATAAAACTGGAAATTCACATAGTCTATGACGGTTGAATATTTCGCCCAGAGCGCTTCATACATGGTGTTAACGGTTGGATCTGCAAATGGGGCAATGGATGCAAACGATATAACACCATTATTTTTTAGGGTCGTTATCAACTGCCCAATACACTCGGTGAACGTACTGGTGTCATTCACATTACTAAAGTGCTCATAATCTATATCAATTCCATCTAGGTTATATTGTTGAATTATACTGGTCAGGCTAGTGACTGCATTGCTGACCCAGCTGTCGACTGAAGTGGCGTTGAAATAAACGGGGTCGTCATTCACACTGTCTCCACCCACGCTAAGGGCAACCTTCACGTTTGAGTAATTTTGCTTTATGGATGAGACTGCGTCTGGCGAGAGATTGGTGGTGTCAAAAAAAATACCAAATTCGCCATTTGTTGGAGTAGGAGTTGATGTCGCGACTGAGTAGTCGATAACGAAAGCGAGTATGAAGTGAAATTCCACGTTTGGATTTATCGGGACGTCTGAGAACTTGACGCCGTCGAATAGGGCCCCGATGTAATCACGGAATAGATTTGAATTCGCACCGAGAGTCGCCATTGGTAAGAGGAGAGAAAGGAGGAGAGTGATTGGGAAGAGGGTTGAAGACTCCATTATTGCTAGTTTTTTCTCCTTCTGGTGTGATGTGGGTTATAATTTATGCATTTTTTTGAAGTTGGGGAGGGTCAAAGGGGGGGAATCAAAGTATCTCAGTGAGCTAATTTGAACTGTTATGGATTGGAATAAATGGTTGGGAAAAGTCTTACGATATTTAAAATTCATTGTTAGGCTTGTCTTTGTGGTGGAGGTTAGCCGAACTATGAAGACTTGTTACTTCCAAGTCAACCTAACCAATGAAAGGTTTTTTTCATATATTAACTAACTTATAGTATGTTATGAACAATAGTGAACTTCTAGAAGGAAATAATTTCTAAAGAGCACTGAACCTAATACATAAAAAAAGAAACAGAGTAGCAACCCTTTTTTTTAATTTATAAAGTAATATCTGTTTCTTTTAATTTGCAAATATACCATTTTCTCCCGTCTAGTGGGAGCTAACCATGAATTTGCTCCAACTATCAAGAGATGGTAATAAAGAGATATATATTTTTAGCCTTCTTATAGCTCTTACTAGAGGGAGCAAATGTTATAAATAACAAAAAAAATGCTATTTTTACAAATAAAAAAAAAGAGGGCTGCTTTGAGAAATTACAAAAAAGGTGGATTGATGATGATTGAATGAGACTTGGCAACTGCATGATTAAGAACCTTCTTTAATTTACCCAATCCTAATCCTTAATTTTCTAATACCAAAGTCTCCAACCAAAAATACAATAAAAAGGTCTTGTAAAGACCTTGCAAAAATCTATCTAATCCTTAATCTTCAAACAACAAAGTCTCCAACCAAATATTATAATAAAAAAGTCCTGTAAATACAGCTCGCAAAAATATGTATTATTGTTTGACACGTAGGTTTAGATGTATCAAGTCATAGGACTAATGCAATAATCCATCATATTAATTATCAAATAGAAGACTTGCAAAATGAGAAAAGTCAAAATTGGTTCAAATTACATTAATTATTTGACTTCAAAGGATTGAACCAAAAAGAGAAGCAAGCCTAAATGAAGAAATCTCCAAAAGTAAAACGATACACTTGGACCAAATCATAGTTTCTAGTGTTTTTTTTTCTTCTATGGTTTGTACTTAGATGGGTTACCTAAGATCTTGATAAATCTCAATATTAAAAATAATAATATATAAATAAAAAGATTGACCAAATGTACACCCCAAAAACTCCAAAATTATACAATTATATTTTTGCAAATAAGTCCAAATCTCCGAATAATCATGCTTGCAAGGTTTCCCTATACAGAAATATACGAAATGAATCAAAGTACTTGATTCATTAGAAAAAATTTCAAGAGATTTATATCAGACAAAAAAAGAAAGAATATATTAAAATCTATTCTTACAAAATATTTCACGCATATAATAGCTCTTTAGAAACTAGGGTCTCCTTCTTACATACTACACTTTTCGTCGTCTTCACAACAAAAGACTCTTTTCTATTTTGCCCCCTCAAATTCAAACTATTTGCCAAAACACCCTCACTCAATCTAAAAACCGAATTCACAACCCTCACCCATTCATATAACCCCTTTTTATAATTCTTTTTCGTAACCTTCTCTATTCTTCTAATATCCAACTTTGAAACCCCACAATTTACCAAAACGCCCCTCAAAACCCTAAAAGTAACTTCATTAGGACTCACGTTATTTTCCAACATTCGTGAAAATACTTCAATCGCACCCTTAAACCTCTTATCCGACAAATACAACCCAATTATAGCGTTATAACTAAATATCTCATTCAAAAACCCTAATTTTTGCATCTCTCTTGAAACCCTAAAAGCCTCTTTGTACCGACCAAGTCTTCGGTACAACAACAACAAAGTCACGTAAGAAAATTCATTCGCATTTCCACTAAGTTTTAATTCATCAAAAACCTCTTGAGCTTCTTTCACCATTAAATTCTCACTATAAAGACGAATCATACAATTTGATGAATATGAGTCAACTTTACCAGTCAAAGATTTCAAAATCCGGTAAATTTCCAAAGCTTCTAGAAGGTTTCCGTTTTTGGCATACAATTTTATCAAAGAATTGCAAATTTGGAAATTTACCTCGAAACCCGCATTTTTCATTAAATTTAAATACTTAGTTGCCATTTGTATATTTCCAATTTCGCAATATGCTTCAATAAGCATAGCGTATATTACTATATCTATTTCCATATTTGACTTAGACATTTCATCGAAAAGCTTCTCTATTATTTCTAAATCGCCCGTTTTAGTAAAAGCACCAATGAGAATAGAGTATGAAAATTTACTAAGTATTAAATTGGAACTAAGCATCTTTTTAGCATATACACTCGCTTTTTCAAAAAGCTTTGCGCTTGACAAAATAATTAAAAGAGAATTATACGTCAAATTATCTGGTAAAATCTCGTATTTTTCCATATTATCTACTAATTCACATGCTTTTTCATATTCTTTCGCCGTTCCATACGCTTTAATCATCACATTAAATGTAGAAATGCTTAATTTTTTCATTTTTATGCATAAACCGAAGGCCTTTTCAGCGAGAGAAAGATACCCTTTTTCTCCAAATGCATTTATATTAGCCGTAAAACAATTTGAACTTAATGAATTTGTATTAGCCCATTTTTCAAACCAATTCCATGCTTTTTTCATTAAATTGGAATTTATGTACATTCTAGTTATGTCTGATTGAGTATATTCATCCAATACAATCCCCTTCGATTCTATTTCTCTAACTAGGGTTTCAGCCTTATGAACCATTTTATATTTTGAATATGCGTATAAAAGCTTTCTATACCCTAAAATATCCAAATATAGGCTTCTTCCTTTTATATTATAAAAATAATTCTCAGCTAAAATTACTTGACCAGCTTTCAAGCAAAGCAAGAGGATCCAATCATGTGATTTTGAATCGGGCAAAATATTTAGTTTAATTAGCAAAGTGACAAACTTAGAAATTTCATGAAATTTACCGGTTTTGCTAAGTGTGGAGATAATAGTATTGAATGTAATTGCGTCTGGTGAAATCCCTTTAGATATCATCTCATTAAATGCATTTAATGCTTTTTCAAATTGGCCTGATTTGCCGTAATTATCTATCATCATATTGTAAGTATACAAAGGGTTTAGGGTTTTGGGTTTGGTTTTCTTATTCATTACCCACTTGTTGAATACTCTCTCTCCTTCTTCAAATTGACCAATTGCTTTGTATGCTTTAACAACCGTGACAATACACATTTCATCAGGCGAAATCCCTCTTTTATACATATCACCAAGAAAAATTAACACAACTTTATTCACTCCCAGTTTAGAATAACCATCCATTAAAGTGGTATACGTAGAATTATCAGGGATTACATTCTCAATTTGCATATCCAGAAATAAACCCACCAAAAGATCCAATCTTCGCGATTTTCCCAGAATTCTGAGCATGATATTATAATGAATCAAATTGACTCCACAAAACCCATCATTTTTAAACCACTCAAAAATCTCCAACGCTCTTCTCCAATTAGTCTGTTCTTTCAGAATCACAGTTCGCCCCTTCAAGTTCAGCTTTTTCTTCCACGGCTCGAAAGCTTTATCGAGATCCTGAACTCTCTGTACTGACTCCAGAATCTGTGGCATAACTCCCCCATAAGAAGTCTGCTTCGAGCAGAAACTTCTCTCTGGGATTTTGAATTCGAATTTGGAAATTGGGTTAGGGAAGTTGGATTGGTTTAGGGATTTGGGGGAGATGAAATTGGTCGGATTTGAGGGGAAAAGGGTGCGAAAGGATTCGCACGAGCTAAGCATAATGATGAACAAGATTAACTAAGAACTTACAGATTGATCTAATGGATTTGGGTTTCTTCTTCCTTATCACTGTACGCAGTGATAAACCCTCCCTCACCGTTAAACCCCTCTCTCTCTCTCTCTCTCTCTCTCTGATCTATCTAATCCTTTAGAACTGATATATAATATAATCTTCTCCTTTTGTAAAAAGAATGGAGAAGACATATACTTCCGGATCCGGATTAGGGTAACGGGTGTAAATGGATCGGATGGTGGTTATACCAATAACATATTTGGATCCGGATCTGATTCAGACATTATAAAATCCTAATTTGGTTCGATGGTGGTTATACCAATAACATATTTGGATCCGGATCTGATTCAGACATTATAAAATCCTAATTTGGTTCGAGTTTCATGGATATGAATACTAATCTGGATCATTTTCGGTTTTTGCTAAAACGGTACATATATATTATATTGACTACTTTGAATTTATTATTTTTATTGTAGTATTTTTTTCTTCGTATAATAAAATTAAAACCAAAAAAGAATTACAAAGAGCTAGAAAAAGACATAAACATGAGAATACAAAGAGCTAGAAAAAATGGATTGTTGTGTTGTATATATATTTATTAATTATTACAAGAAAATATGTAAGTATCACATGGATTAACATCTCAAAGTATGGGTTTAAAAATGGGTATTCATATGTAATAATTATTCGGATCTGAATAATAACCGGATTCGTTTACTAAATAAATCCTTATATCCAAATCTGTACTCATAAAAATGGACCCGATTTCATTTTGCACAGTATACTTTTTATTCCGCTTTTCAATAAAAAATTTATTTTCTATATATTATTTTTATTATTTTTGCCTTTATATATTATTTTTTTTCGAGTCGTGCCGTACGATGGAAAAGTCTATCGTGTAGCATCAGCTCCTTACAACTCACTTAATTGTTTTTATGCAATTGCATTGTGTTTTCTTTCCAACTTGTATAATTTGGTTTTGTGTTATGCCATACAAGTTATTTGAAAAATGTTAAATCATGAAAATATTTATTTAATATTATCTAATAGATGAAAATAAATTTATTTTAATATGATAATGTTGCAATTCATATTATTGTTGTACTACATAGTATTTTTTTTTTTTTGAAGGAACCATGCAAGAAGCGTTGGTTCATGTCATTGAAAATAAAAAGGAGAATTTACAAGGGGATCCCATGTCCGCATTACATTAATGTCCGCAAATATAAAATGTGAACTAATCTAACACCATTTACTCTATGTGTAGGCCTCATCTGCTGCTTTCTTTGCTGTCTTTAGTGGTGACATTTTCTTTGAGTTGAATATCCGCGCATTTCGTTCTAGCCAGATGCCAACATGTTACTAACCATAATATATCCCAAGTTGTCCAGGATCATGCAGTATGTCTTGAGCGGTTGTTGCTCCATGCGTCTTCAAAGTTGCCCGTTAGGATTGTGCGAACAACCGATTTTGTGTAGTGATCTACTAGCTTCCATGTTGCTCTCGTGTAAGAACATGGGATGAATAGGTGATCTCTAGTTTCGAGCGTAGCTCCACATAATGAGCACATAGGGTCGTGTGGTCAATTCTTTTTCCTAAGAACTTGAGCCGTATACAGCTTATTGTGCAACGATAGCCAAAAGAAAATTTTGACTTTATTGGGGGCCTTTATTTTCCAGATAGTTTTGTCCCAAGTTCTAAGAATACCCAAATTTCTCATGAACTTGTATGAGGAGGAGGATGAGAACTTGTTGTTCACTTCCCATTTCCACTCCACGGAGTTGTCTGATGATGATCTAGAGGTGGAAGCTCTGTAAGAAGGAACTATTTCGATTAGCTCGTTAAGGAAAGAAGAAAGTGCCAGACTCTTCTCTGCCGGCATATCTTCGGTCATATGGAAGTTGTATAATCTCTTTATACATTTTTTTCCATATGCTTTCGTCTCGTGAGTCTAGTTTCCATAGTCACTTTGAGAGAAGTGCGTTATTTTGCGTTTGTATATGAGATAGACCTAGTCCCCCATTCCTTTTGGGTAGGCAAACCATTTTCCAATTAAGTAGACAATTTCCGGGGTTGTATTTTTCATTTCCTTTCCAAAGGAATCTCCTGATGCTAGAGTTGATTTCATTAATGCGCCATTTGGAAAGTTTAATTACTTGCATTAGGTGAATAGTTAGGGCGCCTAGCGTGGCTTTAATGAGAGTCACTCATCCTCCCGTAGATAGAAATCTACCTTTCCACGATGATATTCTATCTTGCACCGTCTTGATCAACGGAAGGAATGATATTTTTTTTGGCTTTGTCAAAGTCAAGGGTATTCCAAGATATTTAAAAGGTACTGCACCCACCTCACATTTGAGGATGTTTTTTATGGTTTCATGTTGTTCGGCCGGAACTGAGATTGGAACGAACGTGCTCTTTGCCCAGTTAATTGGCAAGCTGGTCATTTCATTAAACATCTCTAGTGCTAAGGCTAGTAGTTTAAGATTTTGCAGATGCGCTTCCATAAAAAATATGGTATCATCCGCATATTGGAGTACATGAGTTTCCATTTGAAAAATTTTAATGAAGTGTTGCGCTAGTTTGGCAATGATCATTTGCAGTGCATCAACCGCTAGATCAAATAGAAGTGGTGAGAGAGGGTCTCCCTGACGTACTCCACGTCTATGGTAGAAGTATGGAGTGATCTCTCCATTCACTTTGATTGTGGAGCTCGAAGACCTCATTAGGTTTCTAATCCAGGTGATCCACTTTTCCAGTAGTTTATTTTGCCTCAAGTAGCTTAAATAAGAATTTCCATGAAATGTTATCAAAGGCTTTATGAAAGTCTACTTTGGGTACGACGGTCGGGATTTTATGTCTCTTGTAGAATTGCAAGTATTCCCTTGTTACTGCAAACGATTCTGCAAGTGATCTACCTTTAAGAAAGGCCGTTTGGTTTTCATGGATTAGTTTAAGCATGAATGGTTGTAACCTCTCGGCTAGTAGCTTAGAGATAATCTTAACCGGTAGACTTATTACGCTAATGGGTCTAAAGTCGTCCACTATTATCGAGCTCTCTTTTTTGGGAACAAGAGTGATGGATGCATGGTTGATCCTCCAGAGCTCTAGGTCATTGTTGTAAAAGTCTTTTACCATCTGTATTATGTCTTCTTTCACCACCAGCCAGAAAGATTGAAGATATTCCGTCGGGAGACCTGACGACTTCCCTTTTTGGATCTTCTTCACAACAGTTTCTATTTCCTCTTCACTAAAAGCGTCACAAAGCGATGAGAAATCTGTCGTGTAGGTGTTAGGGGCAAGAAGCGTTTCTAGGTTGACGTTACTAACATCAACCGAGTGGGTGCCCAAAGATGATTTGAAGTGACTTAAGAAGATATTTTTTATTTCTATACCATCAGAGATTACTCCCCCATTGAACGCTAAGGCAGTGATAGAATTTTTCATTCTTCGAGCTGATGCTATAGTGTGGAAATAGGCGATATTTTATCACTGAGCTTAAGCCAGTTGCACGAAACTCGTTGTTGCCATTTTGTTTCTAGTTGGTTGGCCTTGTGATGAATAAATTCTCTAAGGTGTATTCTAAGCACCTTTTCTTGTGCAGAGAGCTCTCTAGACTCTTCTGATGTATCAAGATGTTGTAGTATCTGCTTTGCATTAGCAAAGTAAGTTTCTTGCTGCTCAAGTTTTTCTTTTGCCCAGGCTTTCATTGCCTTTCTAGCCTTTGAAAATTTGTCAATGTATTTTTGTGCCGAGTTTGTTGCATTCAGCAAAGGTGTAGTCCAAGTATCAGCTCAAATTTTCTTTAGCTTGTCCGTGACTGAGCCATTGCCTCTCAAATTTTTTGATCCTTACTGATCTCGGAGATTGCCCAAGTTGTACTACATAGTAAAAAATTAAGTTTCACTTTTCTTATTTTCATGACCAAATCATAATTTTTGAAAGAATTTTTAACATAATACAGTAAATTTTATAAAAGGCATGAATTATATAGTATATTGAAACAGATGGATCTTTAAAAGTTTCAATTATATCGTATGATGCCTTACAAACCGTTTAATTATTTAGAAAATTATAAAATCCGCAGTTCAGAATCATAAAATCTGGCGGTAATAATACTCTAATGATCAAAATTAGAAAGTCCGCAGTTCAAAAGAAGTCACAACTTTCCTATTTTTCAAACGTCACAACAGAAACCTTCCTATTCTGCAAACAAGTCAAATAATAAACCTTCCTATTTTTTTTTTTGAAGGAAACCAGCTTTGAAACCTTCCTATTTTGCAATCGCCACACATGGAAATGGATACATTACAACTAGATCTTTCCTTTTATTATCAGTATTTTAGGAAACCCTTGTTTATAAATAACAGTCAATTAGAATGGATTACTCAACAAATCTACCTCCAATTCCTTAAATTTCCTCTCAAACTCCCTCTGTCTCTCCAATGGCATCACTACTAACAAAGTTTTTCACGAAATCAGACAGCTGGAGCCATTTCTTCATAAAATTTTCAATCATCTTAGCTTTTTTTACAATACTTATACTTCTAGAGTTGTTGATATGGTGGCTCTACTATAGAATTAAGAGAAGCCGATCAACCTACGAGCTACAACTACCAGTAAAATTTGTTTCTACACCAAATTTCCCAACAAAGTTATATTCAGAGGCGAAGAATCAAGAAACTGAGGAAGGATTTGTAGAAGAATGTTCTGTTTGCCTCGACGAGTTTAAAGATGACGATACGGTTAAAATCCTATCCCCATGTAGTCATTTCTACCATCCATATTGCATCAACAAATGGCTCGAGTCTCATTTCACCTGCCCTCTTTGCCGTCACGACCTTTCGACCAGTCAAAATTTGGTTGAACAAAATGCAAGGTCTGTGCAAAATTTGGTTGAACATGGCTTTTCAGATCGGCAAGCACAAGCTGTATTAATATATGTGCAAAATCACTGGCCAGAGTTAGTAGTAGATGTTGGGGATATTGCATAAATAGATATGGAAAGTTGGTGATTGGGAAATTGTAATTGTTTTTTATTGAAGATTTCTGTTTTCCTCTATTGATTCATGTCTGTATGATCCATGTATTTTTTGTTACTTCTTGCTTGCGATGTAATTTGATAAACTGATGAAATGAAGTGGTTAAATCTGAATTAGTTGATAAAATGTGTGGTTTATAAACTTGTTTAAAATCTGATAAAGAAATTAACGTCAAAACCTGCTAGAAATCGTTCTAATATATTATATAAAGAGATCAATGATGAGAGAAGTCAGAGACTGAGATGTGAGATGAGATCATTGCTGGAAACCAATTCTTCCTTTAGACTTCCAACAATTTATCTTCTATTGATCAGAGTTTTTGACTAGTAAACCAATTCTGTTAGTTTTAGTCTTAAATTGAAGCAAATGGGCTATGTGAAGTATTATTTGAGGTCTTATTTCTGATTTTTTTCCTTTATGACATGAATTGTGAATAGCAATATTTATTCTTGGTTCTAATCTAATGCTATTTCTCTTGGACTGGTAGGAACATTTTTCAATTAAGAACGTTATGTTAAGGAATAAATGCACTTTAGTCCCTGCACATTAATTATCTGCACCTTTCGTCCTTATGCTATTGATTTAGTCTTTTTAATTTTTATACTTTTAAAATTATGCAAGTTTAATCCCTCACTTAACAGTCACCCTTTTAGATTGATATCAAAACACAATGAGTTATTCAAATTTAATAACAATTAGAATTACATTTGTATTTATTATTAATTCTGTAAAATTATTTTTTTTGTAAAAATAAAAAATATACTTTTTCATTAAAAATTTGAAAGGATAAAAAATCATTTATTAAAAAAAATTAATAATATTAGCTACTTCCCTTCAAGTGAGGGGACTAAATCCTAAATTTGTAAACTACAAGCGAGGGGGGGGCGGGGAGGGCCTGTTTAATAGAGTATTTATCAAAGGAAATGAAAAAAAAAAGATGAAATTTGCTCCATTAATGGAGGTAAATAGAAAGGATAGAAGAGAGCAACGGAAGGAGGAGGAGAAAAAGGATGGAGACAAATGAATGCCAGCTATAAAGTAGGTTAGGATCTTGTGTGGAGTGAAACTTATTTCTTTTTATGTGGTTTGAGATTTCTTGTTTTTATTGTATAAGCACATATAATGTATTATGTGAGAAGTCATACAAAATCTACCATCCGTTAGGCAATAAAAAAAAATGAGTTTAAAGTAATCTAACATTCTTTTCTTGAATTTTTTTGAATAGTAGCACTATTTTGAAGAATAATTAATCAAATAGCATGATTTTCAAAATATTTGGGTAGGTAGCACTTCCGCCAGACCTTCTGGCGGGACTGAAGTAGTTCCGCCAGATGGTCTGTCGGAACTAGGGAATTTTTTTTTTTGCTAATCTCGGCCATTTGGCATCCTTAAACAGCCTTAATTAATGAAAAAGGCTAGTTCCGCCACTGGGTCCGCCACTGGGTCTGGCGGAACTAGGTAAAATTTATTTTTGGCCCAAAAATGACGAAAATATAGGTTCCGTCAGACCCTCTGGCGGAACTAGCTAGCTCCGCCAGTAGGTCTGGCGGAACTACACATTTTCCCAACTTACAATCAAAAAATCCAAAAAAATGGTCTAGTTCCGCCGGTGGAGTGCAGGCGGAACTAGACCATTTTCCCAACTTACAATCTGACCCAAAAAAATTTTAAAATTTAGGGTTTAGTAACGGTTTTTAATAAAAAACCGATACTAAATATTAGTATTGTATCAGATTTTTTGGAAATTTTTTTTTCTCCTTTAGTAACGGTTATTTGTTAACAAATAACCGTTACTAAATTCAAAATTAGTAACGGTTCTTCCCTAAAAACCGTTACTAAATATGAAGTTAGTAACGGTTCTTCCATAAAAACTGTTACTAAATTTCGACTTAGTAACGGTTTTTATGGAAGAACCGTTACTAACTTCATATTTAGTAGCGGTTTTTAGGGAAGAACCGTTACTTATTTTGAATTTAGTAACGGTTATTTGTTAACAACCGTTACTAAAGGAAAAAAAAAATTCTCAAAAAATCCGATACAATACTAATATTTAGTATCGGTTTTTTATGAAAAACCGTTACTAAACCCTAAATTTTGAAATTTTTTTGGGTCAGATTGTAAGTTGGGAAAATGGTCTAGTTTGGCCAGACCCACTGGCGGAACTAGACCATTTTTTTGGACTTTCTCATTGTAAGTTGGGAAAATGTGTAGTTCCGCCAGAGGGTCTGGCAGAACCTATATTTTCGTCATTTTTGGGCCAATTTCACCGTCTAGGCTGTTTAAGGGTGCCAAATGGCCGAGATTAGCAAAAAAAAAAAATTCCCTAGTTCCGCCAGAAGGTCCGGCGGAAGTGCTACCTACCCAAATATTTTGAAAATCATGCTATCTGATTAATTATTCTTCAAAATAGTGCTACTATTCAAAAGAATTCTCTTTTCTTATTAACATTTACATATAATGGCTGTTTATCTCTCATTGCATAAAATTTATTTTAATTATTTAACAATCAGTGTATTATTTTTTACAATTAGAAAATAAAACAAAGCATATGATGTTTGAGATAGTTATATCTTTCATTATATGTAAGAGAAGTAATAATCTTATATTTTTTGGATTTTAAATAAAGTTTACAAAAATAAAGAAAGTTGAGTTAATGACTTAACACTAGTTGTTAAAATCAAATTTTGAAATAAACAAAAGAGATAAAAAATTATTTCCTATTATCTTAACATAGTAAGATAATATATTGATTAGATTCATTTCCAAAGATACATGTAACAGAAATTTTCGTCATATAAATTGATTATCAATTATTTGACTGCCATATTGTAAGTCAATTTAGCCGAAAACAATGAAGCATACAGTACAATCAAAGCATGATCTTTAAAATCAATTTTCATTTCTCTATTATACATAGTCCGGGCCCCCTATGATAAAATCCTGATTCCGCGCCTGACTACAAGTACCAAAAACACCAAACTAACAGTATAAGAACTAAATAATTAAAGTACAGGGACTAACGTTCATTTATCCCTTGTGCTAAATCAGACATGAATAGTAGGAAGTTTTCCCGCATCAAACGGATATCTCCAGTCCATCCAATCCCTCTTCTTTTCTCCTCTCCGACCGATCTCACTCACTCACTCTTCTACAGACCCTCAATCGCAAATTCCGAAAAGCCAAGGGCAAACCCGAATAAACCCCAAACCCTACCTTCCTCCTCAATTTCCCCAACCAAACCCTAGCTAGAAATGGACGCCCACTCCGCGCCGGTGCGCTCCCGGAGCTCCCACTCTCAGTCCACCTCGCCCTCGCACTCCCACTCCGCCTCCGCCTCCGCCTCCAGCTCCGCGCACCACCACAAGCGCAAGTTCTCCGCCGCCTCCGCCGTTGCCGCCTTCACCCCCGACGACAACTCCGCCTCCGACAACCGCTCCGAGGACAACTCCGACGACGACGAGGACGAAGAAGACCTCGCGCCCGAAGAGAACGATTCTGAGGATGACGACGTGGTCACCTCCAACGACGAGGAGGAAGAGGAGAACGTTAAGAATGTTACCAAGAGCAGCAATGGGGATGCGATGAGGAATTTCACGGCGGCCAGGCTGGCCAGGCCGGTGAAGGTGGAGGGTTTAAGTGGTGGAGTGAAGGTGGAAGGAGGAGAGGGCGGTGGGGCGGGAGGAGGCAAGGAGGGTCAAACGGGTCAGGCGGGTCTGGCTACAGGGATTACGGTGAAAGAGGATAAGGATAATAGTGGGAAGGGGATTTTTACGGAGAATATTCAGGCTAGTGGGGCTTACAGTGCGAGAGAAGAAGGCCTCAAACGAGAGGTAGTAGTTAAGATAATCACTTGATAAAAAAGTTAATTATATTTATATTAGTAATTAAACTGATCATTCATAAGGTATATTTTTAATTTTTTGTAGGAAGAGGCGGGAAAGCTGAAGTTTTTGTGTTACTCAAATGATGGGATAGATCAGCATATGATTTGGTATGGTACCCAAATATTCATTTTACTTCCATATTATGTATTTCATTCTTAATTTTTATTAGTTCAAATCAAAATTGATGAATTATTATTATTTAATATGGCAGGCTGATAGGATTGAAGAATATATTTGCTAGGCAACTGCCAAACATGCCCAAAGAGTATATAGTTCGACTTGTGATGGATCGGTGAGAATCTTCATAAATTCACATATCTTTCATTTTCATTTTCATTATTATTTATCTTTTTTGTAAATAATTTTTTAGTAATGAATTAAATTAAATTTCCAGAACGCACAAATCAATGATGGTGATCAGACACAACCATGTGGTTGGAGGCATTACATACCGTCCCTACACAAGGTACGCATTTCAACGCATCACCAACCCGTACTTAATTCCGTCGTTGTTGTAATTACTTGTGATTTGACAGCGGTGCTGAATTCCGTCGTTGTTGTAATTACTTGTGATTTGACAGCGGTACTCAATTCCGTCGTTGTTGTAATTACTTGTGATTTGACAGCGGTGCTGAATTCCGTCGTTGTTGTAATTACTTGTGATTTGACAGCGGTACTCAATTCCGTCGTTGTTGTAATTACTTGTGATTTGACAGCGGTGCTGAATTCCGTCGTTGTTGTAATTACTTGTGATTTGACAGCGGTACTCAATTCCGTCGTTGTTGTAATTACTTGTGATTTGACAGCGGTGCTGAATTCCGTCGTTGTTGTAATTACTTGTGATTTGACAGCGGTACTCAATTCCGTCGTTGTTGTAATTACTTGTGATTTGACAGCGGTGCTGAATTCCGTCGTTGTTGTAATTACTTGTGATTTGACAGCGGTACTCAATTCCGTCGTTGTTGTAATTACTTGTGATTTGACAGCGGTGCTGAATTCCGTCGTTGTTGTAATTACTTGTGATTTGACAGCGGTACTCAATTCCGTCGTTGTTGTAATTACTTGTGATTTGACAGCGGTGCTGAATTCCGTCGTTGTTGTAATTACTTGTGATTTGACAGCGGTACTCAATTCCGTCGTTGTTGTAATTGTTGTTGTGATTTGGGCAGTCAGAGGTTTGGGGAGATAGCGTTCTGCGCGATAACGGCGGACGAGCAGGTGAAGGGGTACGGGACGAGACTGATGAACCACCTCAAGCAGCACGCGCGCGACGTCGACGGCCTCACCCACTTCCTCACCTACGCCGACAACAACGCCGTCGGGTACTTCATCAAACAGGTCTCTACTCCCTCACTTTTATTATTATTAATAATAATATTCGGTACGATCACGAGGGAAATTCTCAAAACAGCCCCTGTTTTATGGCGAAATTGCAAATGGATCCTCGGTTATTTGGGAATTCAGCAGTTTGAAATTAACAGTGATGATTAGTAAGTTGACGGAGGCTTTTTTTTGCAATTTAGGCAAATTGCAGGGGCTTCTTTGGAAATTTCCCTTGTGATAATAATCATAGTTATAATAGTAATAATGTTGGTTATTTATTAATAAATGGTCTCACCTACTTCCTCACTTATGCCGACAACAACACCGTCGGATACTTCACCAAACAGGTCTATCAGTGTTTTTGTTGTTGTTGTTGTGAAAAAGGGGAATTCGCAAAACAGCCCCTGTGTTATGGCAAAATTGCATAAAGGGCCTACTGTTAGTTTGAATAATAAATTTTTTTTTTTTGATGGAAAGTTTGAATAATAAGTTAGTGGAGGGGGTTATTATCGGCGTAGGTGAGGAAATGAGTGAGGCCATCTATTCTGAGAGGGAAATTTGCAAAAAAGCCCCTCCATTGACTTAATTGTCAGTGCGGAATTCAGGGGCTCTTTTTGAGTTTCCAGTAATTGAGGGGCTTTTCTGCACATTTCCCTATTGGTATAGATGGCTCACCCACTTCCTCACCTACACCAACAACAACACTGTCGGATACTTGATCAAACAGGTCTGTCGCTCACTTCTATTATTCTTGTTGTT
The DNA here is from genome assembly GCA_024447665.1 of Juncus inflexus. Taxonomy (NCBI): domain Eukaryota; kingdom Viridiplantae; phylum Streptophyta; class Magnoliopsida; order Poales; family Juncaceae; genus Juncus; species Juncus inflexus. The sequence goes on along the minus strand of JAJHPC010000012.1, from coordinate 3,956,150 downwards.
ATAAAAAAGGGAAATTTGCGAAAAAATGCCTTTGTTATTGGGAATTCGAAAAAAGGTGCCTGAATTCTGCACTGACCGTTAAGTCCTTTACTCAGCTGTGCTGGTCTGACACTGTTGGATATTCCATCAAATAGGGCTTTGTTATTAGTGTTTTGTTATGAAGAAGGGAAATTTGCCAAAAAGTCCCTCGATTATCGGAAATTCAAAAAACGGCCCTGAGTTCCGCACTGACAATTAAGTTAATGGAGAGGCTTTTTTGAAAATTTCCCTGAGTTTTCTCACTTATGCTGGTAATAATGCCATCGGATATTTCATCAAACAGGTCTTTGTTATTGTTGTTAAACCCCTCCAGTACTGGAAACTCAAGAAAAAAGGGCCCTATTTTAGTTTGAAGTTAAAATCATCAATTTAGTTGATGGAGAGGCTATTTTGCAATTTAGGCATGATCCACTGTTTTTTTTTTCTTCAGATTTCCTTTTTTGTAATAATAATCATGACAATAGTTTCCTCACTTACGCTGATAATAATGATGTCGGATATTTCATCGAATATGTCATTGTTATAATTATTTTGAAAAAGGAAATTTGTGAAAAGCCCCTGTATTATGGCTCAATTGTTGAAAAAAGGTCTCTAGTGTTAGTTTGAAGTTGAATTCACTTAATATTTTGTAATTTATTTAATTAGTATTTTTCTGTAATTTCCAATAATGCAGAAGCTTTTTTTACGATTAAGCATAATGTAGGGGCTTTTTTGGAAGTTTCCCTGATCATAATAATAGTAATTATAATGATATTAGTTATTTATTAATAGATGATGATTGTTTGATATGTAGGGATTTACGAAGGAGATAACATTGGATAAGAACAGATGGCATGGGTATAATAATATCATTTTCTCTATATTTCTCGTATTAAATATTGAATATTTGTGGTTAATTAACTGAATTATGTGATTAACAGATACATAAAAGACTATGATGGAGGGATTTTAATGGAATGCAGGATAAACCTAAAACTACCTTATACTGATTTAGCAACCATGGTTCGCCGTCAAAGGCAGGTGAAGTATTAATAATTTATTTTAAATTTCTTTTAATCTTTACGTATAAAAATATAGAAAGATTACTAACACAATATCTAATGTTGGAAAAATGTTATGTGATGTGCAGGCGATTGATGAGAAAATTAGAGAACTCTCCAATTGCCATATCGTTTATGATGGCATTGACTTTCAAAAGGTCTCTCTCTCTCTCTCTCTCTCTCTCTACATTTTATGCCTCTCTCAATCTTTTTTATTTAGGGAAATTTGCAAAAAAAGTCCCTGCATTATGCCCAAGTTGCAAAAAAGCTCCTGCATTATGCCTAATTTGATTTTCTCAAGAATAGAGGGGCATTTTTTGTAATTTTCAATAATGTAGGGGCTTCTTTGCAACTTAGGCATTATTCAGGTCCTTTTTTTTTTGCAAATTCTCCTTTTATTTTATATCATTATTTTAACATTTTTTTTTCAATATTTTAAACAGAAAGACGGAGTTCCAAGAAAGCTGATAAAAGTAGAAGACATACCCGGTCTCAGTAAGTAAACAAAACAAAAAACAAAAAAACTATTTATTACTTCTCTCATTTTCTTCAAAAACTGATTTTTTATATTATTATTATTTTATTTAAAAAAAAAGAGGAGGCGGGATGGACACAAGAGCAGTGGGGCCACTCGAGGTTCAAAACCCTAGGCAGCACCAGTCCTGACGCCCTACCTTTTCGCCAGCACATCAGCGCTTTAATGAGAGCACTCTTAAAGGTATTAGCAAAAAAGCCCCTATGTTATTTTAAATTGCAAAAAAGCCCAACGTTCTTGAAAATTCAAAAAATTAGTCCCTGCGTTGTTGGAAAATGCAAAAAGTAGAAACCCCTGTGGTATCGGAATTTGCAGAAAAAGAAATTACTTTTGCCTAAATTAAAAAAAAAAAAAAAAAAAAAAAAAAAAACTCTTATTGGAAATTGCAAAAGAAAACATGCATTGTTGGAATTTGCAAAAGAGAACTCTACATTATTGGAAATTGCAAAAAAAGTCTCTGCATTATTAGAAATTGCAAAAAAGATTATGAAATTGCAAAAAAAAGTGTGTATTCTTAAAAAATTCAAAAAATAGTTCCTACCCATCAGTGTTGACTAATGGGTTTATATTAAATGAACTAAGTACATATATTGATCCTATTAAATATTTGAATCTATCCGTTTGTGTTAGATTAACGTTTTAAAACACATCAAATATTTTATTATTTTTTATTTTCGACTAGTTGTTATTTGTATATATCAGTTTCATATATTCTAAAAAAACAATATAAGATTAGTTCATTTCAATTTATCTAATAATTACATAGACCTTTTTTTATCTTATATATTGTAAATATAAAGTATAAACTCGTATTTTAGTTATGGTATGTGTGAGTTAACGATTTGTTTTTTGTAATAAAAAGTTCATTTTCATTAGTAGTATTAAAATACCAACTTAAATTTATTAATGTATGTCTCAATATATGAGATTAAATGAATTAATTTATACGATTATACATGTTAATCTAACACAGCTAGTGGAGAGAGATCTAGAAGCAAGGACTATTTTTTGAATTTTCGAATAATAAAGGCTATTCTTTTTCTGCAATTTAAAAAATGCAGGGCCTTTTTGTGCAAAATTTCCCTCCACCAAAATAGGACCTCACTTATAAAACCAAAATACAAGAGAAACAATTCTACATATATGTATGAATTGATTAAATGAATTAATTTAACGGTAGAGACTATTTTTTGACCTTTCGAAGGATGGAGGGTTTCTTTTTTTTTTGCAATATCCAATAACGCAGGGGCATATTTCTGAATTTACCTCCCTAAACCCAATAGAATAACACTTATAAAACCAAAATATTGAGAGAAATAATTGTACATATAATTCTACGTGTGTGAATTGCAGATGATGAATGAGCATCCGGACGCGTGGCCGTTCAAGGAGCCGGTGGACGGGCGAGAAGTTCCTGATTATTATGACATCATCAAAGACCCCATGGGTATTTTTGTCATTTTGTCAAAAATTAAATTCAGATTTTATTTTATATTTGTTTTTATTTTTGTTCTTTTGTTTTTTTTTTAAAAGAACCATGCATTATGGGAAATTGCAAAACAAAACCCGCATTATTGCCAAAAAGTCCTGGATTATTATGATGTTATTAAAGACCCCATGGGTATTTTCGTCTTTTTGTTCAAAAATTAAATTGAACTTTTATTTTATTAATTTATTGTTTTATTTTTTTGAAAATTTGCCAAAAAAAAATGCATTATGGGAAATTGCAAAAAAAAAAAAAAACGCGCATTATTTAATTTATGTTTATTTTTGGAAAATTTACAAAAAACTCGTACATCGAGACAAAATTGCAAAAAAGTCTGGGATTATTATGATATTATAAAAAGAGCCCATGGGTGTTTTTGTTTTTCTGTTAGAAATTAAATTAAGATTTTAATTTTTGTAATTTTTTTTAATTTGTGGGTAGATTTGAAGACGATGATGAAGAGAGTGGAGTCGGAGCAGTACTATGTGACGTTTGAGATGTTTGTCGCTGACGTGTCACGAATGTTCGCCAACGCCAAGACATATAATGCTCCTGAAACTATTTACTATAAATGCGCCACTAGGTATGAATGATATTTTATTATGTCTTTTTATTCTCTTGTTCTTTTTTTAATTTTATTTATTTATTTTTATTGTATTAATTTAATTTAAGTTGTTGATTTATTTATTTTGTTTATTTATTTTATTTTATTTAATAATTTTATTTTTTATATTTTTATTTATTTATTTATTATTTATTTATTCTTTTTTTTGGTTTTTTATTGGTGTTTTTATGATTTGGTAGGTTGCAGAATCTTTTCACAAACAAGGTGCAGGCTTACATGCAGAGCAATAACAATAATAATAGCAAGAGTTAGTCAGACGTGATTCAGTTGAAAATGGAATAACATCAGTGATGTACAAATTAGGAGTTGGAAGGGTTTTCTTATCTAGTTATTTAATATTTGTGTATTATTTCTAGGGGGAATTTCATATTTGCCCTTCCAAAATTCTAAATATCAAATTATATTAGAAATATCATATTTACCCATCCGTTAACTTCAATGTTAAAACTAACTAATGGGACAATAAAATTACTATTTTGCCCTCAAATGAAAGAATCAATAGCCAGCCTTTCTTCTTTCCATTCGTTCATTGTTTCTTTGTCATATACTAGCTCCTGTATTCTCTTATCAATTGCACTACACTAAAATCTCTCTCTCTCTCTCTCTCTCTCTCTCTCTCTCTCTCTCTCCTCTTGTCAACAGATTGATTTTGAATGGTACTCAAACCAATGATCTCATTCTTATAATTTGCTGTAACATGTTTTTTCACTCTTATTAATGAAATGTTTTTCTTACTACTCAACTTAATTAATTCTCCACAATTTATCAAGTGAAATGTGATTATGCAAAGGTTTACGTCTCTCTCTCTCTCTATGATTGGGTCAAGGTAATTATGCAAATATTTCACGTCTCTACTCTGATCTCTCTCTGGTTGGGTCAGCCATAGTGAGGAAATGCTCTTGTTTGGGCAAGAAAGAAAGGGAGTATGAAGCCAAGGGTATTTTGGTCTAAAATAAATATATATATAGATTTATCTATGATTTATAGAATTAAATATGATAGAGTTAACGGATTCTTGTTTTAATTAATGGATTGGGCAAATATGATATTATAAGTGTTTTAGAAGGGTAAATACGATATTTTAAATTTTGGAACAGTAAATATGATATTTTGAGTTTTTGGAAGGGTAAATATGAAATTCCCCCTTATTTTTATTATTGACATGTTAACACATCCAAGAGTATGAATAAATTTGATGTTCTTGATTTAAAAAATGAAAAGTAAAAATGAGAAGATGAACAAATAAGATTGGGTTTTTCTCCATAATTAGATGCCATGTTTTTTTTTGAGCTAATTGTACAAATAAATCAGTCATAGAAATAATAACATTAAACTATGTGCAAGTATGCACAAGTAGTGGAATTATGGCCTTCAACAGCTCAAAATTGACAGCTGTAGAATAGAACCTACTTATAGAGAAATTGATCATTACATAATTTAATGGTGTGAGTTTCATGGTCTCTTTCAAAGTAGAAGATATTACACCATAAATTATTTTGTACGAGTTTCATGATCTTGATGGTGCAATGGAGCATGAGTAAAACCAACATTTTAAGGTCATGCCATGTGGAAAGAGTATAATATAAAAAGAGAAAATATTCAACTCTCTTAAATTCCGATAGTGCTTACGGTAAATAAATTAGAGGTGCATATCAGGTCCTAAATAATTTAATGGTGGTAAGTTTCATGAATGCTCTTTCATGCCAAAACTTACTAGGTCAAGTGGTAAGGTATATCGTCAACTATGATAAAAATTTAAGTTCGAGTCATGTAGAACGTATTTAGCTTAATATTTAGTAAAATCTACTAACCTAATGAGTTATCTAAAAAAAAAAAAAAAAAAAAAAGGCTCTTTCAAAAGGTATATATGATCTTGATGAACAATGGTGCAATGGAGTGGAGTATCAGTTAAATCAACAGCTTATGGTCATGTCATGTGAAAAGAGTTGCTAGAATTAATTATTTATTAAATATAGAAATTGGTATTAATGCACTATTGCAAAATACTTGAATTAATTATATATATATATATATATATATGGGAGCTATTTTAATCTAGTAGTTTTTAGAGTATTTCGTTAGTAACTAATGTATACATTAATTGAAAAATACAGAGTCCACAAGGATTTAGAATCTTCTTCATACACAATTTAATATATTAAAAATCTTCTAATTGTTTGCAAATGCCGCTCCATTTTCGTTTCTTTTCTTTGTTGACTTTGTTCTCAAAATTTGCATGTCAGCACAAGTGGGCATTCCTTCGAATGATAAAGAAACTAACTAATTTTACATATACCGACATTTTTTTTCATCATACATAATGAAGTGTCTATAAGCCTATAGAATTCACATGCATGCTTCTTTGTTTACTAAGTTAGTTATTTGACCCTTATTTTCCTCTTCCTTTTTAAAACAAATCTTATGTGACCATATGAACTGTATCAATTTATGTAGCAGCCCAAACAAACGCAGTAGTATTAGTATCTTTAAATTGCGTATGGAACAACAGATTGCTAGTTCAAATTTCATTGTCGTCAAATTGTTAAGTCGGACTCTAAGAATCTTCTTAGTTCAATACAAAAATTAATTAGTAAAACTTCGATTATAATTTGTGCTAGTTCCATCTAACATATTTATTAAAAAACAATAGTACTTTATGCAGTAATTCATATCAACATATATTCATCTTATTCTGATAAATAGAATCTCAAAAGGGGCACTTCATTTCCTCCTAGCCCAAGCAAAGGTATACTTTTATTTGATAAAATGTTATGGTTAAGCAAAGTTACATTTGATCTAGCAAGTGTAATATAGTAGTATTAACACCTTGCAATTTGCATGTACCGATACACCGTTTAATTAGTCTAGGCAGGCACAATAATCCAAGCACATTTTATTTTTATAAGATTGGTTATTTTAACTTAATTTTTTTGCATTCTTTTATTTTTTATATTAGTTGGTTATTTTAACTTTATATTCATTAATTGCAAGTCAAATCTTTGAATCCAATAAAAGAAGAATAGAAAACTAGTTAAAGACAATGACTGCTTAGATCCATCAAGTTTTTAATTTAAAAGTTACACAATAAAAATGAATTTATGCACCTAATACGCCAATTTAGTAGATATGTTTCTTGAATTACTAGTACTTGGAAGAAAAAAGGATGGTTATGAGAATAGCCGATTCTGATTCCGATTCGAGTTAAAATCGGCAAGTTCCGATCCGATTAATACCCGATTCTCACGATAATATAAAATTATTATTTTTATATAAATTGGTCTGATTTTTCATCCGATTCGACTAATTTCGATCCGATTCAGCAGATTCTAAAGCGCAAACCTAAGAGACCGATTCCGATTTTCTGAATCTTGGAAAAAAGAAAAAATGGACGGTTAGTCCTTGTAATTTAATTAGGTTGCAGTTTGATTTTTTTACTATTGATTTAAATCTTTTGATCCAGATAGAGTTAGTTCCTGACTAAAGGGGCTAAGTATATATATTTTCATAAATATAGGCACCAAAAGTTTAAATCAATAGTACAGAAATTAAATTGCATCTAATTAAAAAGGACTAACCGTTCTTTTCTCTCTTTTTATAATATAGAAATTTGTCACAATTTCGGCAATGCAGGAGCTTTTATGCAATTATTTTTGCAATTAAAGTGCAATGATCTGTTTTATAAATTTCACACTGCAAACTTAAACTTGAACAATGATATACTAATTCGAACAAGAGTATTTTTATTCGGTATGAATTGTGATACTTCTTAAATTTAACTTCAATTTAGCAAGAATGCATTCTAATTTCTAACTAACATATATAAGACAAATGGTACTAAACAATATGTCAAACACCTATACCCCCTTTGATCCATACATATCAATATACCTTTGTGTGTCGTGTTGCCGGATTTTAGACTGGATTCATTTGGATTCTGAACGGTGCATTCTTATTCAACTTAGCAAGAGATTCGGATTCATTATTTGTAGACCCTCAAACCCACAAAAATAAATGTATTGGTCTCTTTCTCGCCATGTAAAAATATCCGGTACAAATTCTTCCACGAGTATCTCAAGCGAGACCCATCTTTAGTTGGGCCCACTTTTTTGTAAGAAAATACATATGGCATTAATATACTATTATCATGTATATTCAATTTCGCATGTATATTTTTCAGACATTAAGCATACTACATTGGATGCTATCTGATTTTATTTTTATGTGTGGTGTTACAGCACGACACACTATAGCATGACTGTTCACGACGGGATCTAATAACAGTATATATAATTTATTTTTTAATAACTATATATACATAACAATATATATAATTTATTTTCTAATAACAGTATATACATAAAAAGTGAAAACAATATATAAAAATGGGAAAACAATATATAAAAGTAAAAAAGATAAGAAATACACAAAAAATAAATAACAGTATATTAAATGGCAAAATATTATATAAAATGAGAAAACAGTATATAAAATAGAACAAAACGTATATCTACAGTGTGTCGTGCTACAGTCGTGCCGTCGTGTTTGTACATTTCCCAAATAAATTAACCATACCTAGTATTACTTTTCACTCCATCTTTAGATATTCTCAAGAGGCCCTATTGACACAATTATTTTAGTCGTCCAATTATAAAGTGTGTGTAGATCTAAATCATTGCTTGAATTGTTGATTTTGTAATGTTGTTATTTATGTTTAGCCATTTATCAGTTATTGTTTTATAACCCCTTTCAAACAATGGCAAATTGACGCATGACCTATTGACTGATTGTAAAAAACAAAGTCATAGATAATAAGTTCAATATTTATTTACATCAAATAATCAAATGTGAGATAAAGAAGCACTCTCCATTCTATCAAAAAAGACTTCTTTCAAACAATGTCAATAAGTCATATCATCATAGCAATTTTTAATTCAGATCGCATGATTTTAGTGTGACGTTTAATAAGATGTTTGTGTTGTTGGCTACATGAACACAATTAGTGTGAATTTAATTAAGATAGAGAGATTTAAATATAACTTTAAAATAAAATAAAATTCAAAAGATACAATTATAAATTAACTACTTAAAAATCAGTCTTTTAATATTTGTTTCAGAAAAGTAATAATCACTATTTAAAGATAATTAATTTTCATATTAAATTCATATTCAAATTCGTTTTAATTTTTTTCTCCATATTGAAAATTTTAAAAACTAGCAGTGTAGTATGAAACTGAACCTTGTTAATAATAATAACAATTTGAAGTTAAGTAGAATTACACCCATTTGTATTGGATCGCGGAGCCACGTTTGCCCGTCGTGTTACCAACAACTATGTCACGAAAATTGTGGGCCAAAATAGTAAAAATAAAAGTGACAAAGTCGGTCTTTAATCTCTTGAAATTGCAAGCAATTACGACTTGGGATTGCAATTAAACCTCGAGGAAAACAATAACAAATAATTAACAATGAAATAAATAAGTGATTTGATAGTGTCTCCACATATGTGACATAACTTATATGTACCTCTCTCAGGCAAAGGACACATTAATAAAACAATAAGTATAAAAAATAATGATGTCATTTTAAGATAATAATGAGTCAATTCCTAAAAAAAATTATATGACGCATATTGTAATGTTTGCCCTCAAATAGTATGAAATGTTAAAACTTGTTAGCTTAAGTGGTAATAAGGCCGTCAACTTTGGGAGATACCTAAATTCAAATCACGATAAACACATTTAGATCAATATTTAGCAAGTCTAATGACTCATAAATCGTGAATTGTCTAAAAAAAGATGAAAATGCTTGGTGTTGAGACTTTTAAAAAACTATAGATATCATTGTGTGACTGTGTATGTTCCATTTAATACTGACAACGATCTTCTAAAGATCGTAAGTCATGAGTAACCTCTAGAATGATGTCATGACTAATCATGTTAAATGAAATGATCAGCGATCATATACCTATCTGAATAGACATTTGCTTATTCCTTTTGTTCAACGATATGCATCTTGATCACAAAGCACGGTAATATGTCATCCTTGAGTTTGATCAAAGTCTATTTTCTGATCGAGAGTTAGACTGAATACATACAAAATGATATTAACAACATATGTTAATCCATTTTGAGCATGGGCATGCATTTCCTTCAGTCCTAGTTCATTAAGGGGCCCAGAGATATCTCCCTCATGACGAGAGGAACAAATCCCATCTTGGTCACTCACATTCCTCATCATGATTCAGTTCATACCTAATGATGACCCTTATGATCATCCCATTACGGATGACGTAGGATCATATTAAAGCATGCAGTTCCACATACATGAATCCATGGTGACCTCAGGTCGTAGGAACAAGCACATTATTCATATGAGAATCACTAATGACATATACCATGCATTTTCTCATAGTGTGGTCAGTCCAGTACGTGTTCTCTAACACGTACCTATATTCCAGGCTTGACATCTCTATGTCCATGATCAGCAGAACATGATCATCCAGCCTGCGAATATACTAATGTGGATATGTAGCTTCTTACCTGAAGTATGTCTATCTCTATAAACATCCTACATATTACTACGGACAGTTTAGAATGTCATTCGTTGGTTTACAGTTCTACTATCAGAATCATGTATTCTGATGACGTGAACCTGAAGTGTCATTCTTGGTTGATATAAGATTTACATTCAACTCATACACATAGATATATAAGAAATAACCTTTATTGAATAAATAATAATGTCTTAACACATAATCAATTTCCTAGTACAAATACATTTGGCCTAGGGCACTAATCCTACATTAACTGCTCCCCAATGAGTATTGGTTGGTGAATGCATGAATTGAGAGACTTTGTTCACCACAAAGGCAATTTCTGGTCATGTGATCGTCGCGTACTGGAATGCACCAACCGTGCTGCGATATAATGTGGGATCCTCCATTGGGTTGCCACTTAGTTTGGAGAGTGGCTCGCCAGCAGATATTGGAGAGGAGCACGGTTTGGCACCGTCCATTTTGGTTTTCTTAAGAAGATTCAGGATGTATTGAGGTTGGGAGAGAAGAACCGCGTTTTGCACTTTTTGTGCCTCAATGCCGAGAAAGTAGTGGAGAGAGCCAAGATCCTTCAAGAAGAATTGCGTGTTGAGATCCTGGATAAGTTGTTCGACTGACGCCGAGTTACTACCGGTTATGAGGATATCATCCACATAGACTAGGAGTGCCAATAGTTCATTGTCTTGAAACCGAATAAAGAGTGAAGTATCGGTTCGAGAGCCAACAATACCTAGAGAGAGCTCACTTGAGCTTTGTGAACCAGGGACGTGGTGCCTGTTTGAGACCGTAGAGAGCCTTTTTGAGGAGGCAGACATGATTTGGCTTTGAGTCATCCACAAAGCCAGGAGGTTGCTGCATGAACACTATTTCCTCGATATCCCCATTAAGAAAGACATTGTTTACATCGAGTTGTCGCACCGGCCAGCCTTTCGATAAGACTAGGGTAAAAACCACACGAATAGTAGTCGGTTTATCTACAGGGCCTGAAGGTCTCCGTATAATCTATCCCTTCCTCTTAGTGATACCCTTTAGCGACAAGGCGTGCTTTGTATCTTTCAATTGAACCATCCGCTTTCCTCTTGATCTTGAACACCCATTTGCAACCAACAAGATTTTGAAAATTATGAGAAGGAAAAAGATCCCAAGTTCTATTTTCAAGAAGGGCATTAAACTCTGTTTGCATGGCAGTACGCCACTTGAGGTTCTTGTTTGCGGTAGTAAAGCATGTTGGTTCACTTTCTTGTTCGGAGAGAGTGAGTGGTATAGGATGTTTGGTGGTTGTGTACGTGACGTGATCGGGAAATTGACGTGTTCGTCTTGTGTTGTCACGCGTGCGAGTTATCATGGGATGAGAGGATTGGGATAGTATAGAGGAGGTAGAGGGAGCGGTAACATCCAAATTTGAAGGTTGAGAGGCTTCAAGTGAAGATGGAGATACCTCATTTGGGGAGAAAGAACTTGCATGGGAGGAATTTGAGAAAAGAAGTGGAAGAGTTGTTCGAGTTGGAGGTGGAGAGGTTGGAGAGGATGCGGGAGGTTGTTCATGCATAAAAGGAAAGTAGGTCTCGTTGAAGATTACGTGGCGACTGATGTATAGTTTGTTTGTCGAGAGATGAAGACATTTGTAGCCTTTTTTATTTGGTGTGTATCCAAGAAATACACACGGAAGAGACCGATTTTGGAGCTTATGTGAGTCATAAGGTCGCGTGTATGGGAAACATAAGCAACCGAGGACTCGCATGAAGTTATAGTCTAGTTCTTTGTGGAAGAGGGTTTCAAAGGGAGATTTTTGTGGATTAGCGGTGTTTGACAATCGGTTAATAAGATAAACAATGTTATAGAACATGTCGTCCCAAAACCGAAGTGGAATGGATGCTTGTGCCATGGTGGAGAGAGCGAGTTCGACGATGTGGCGATGTTTCCTTTCGGCGAGGCCATTTTGCTTGGGGGTATAAGCGCAAGTGGTAATGTGAGTGATGGACGGATGAAGGCGTGCAATGGGTTTGAACTCCGTACCGCCATCGGTGTGAAGTATTTTTATGGAGCATGAGAGGAGGTTTTCGGCCTGAGTTTTAAAGAGGCTAAAAATATGAGACACTTGGTATTTAGAAGTGAGAAAGTAGATCCACGTGTAACGCGAACAATCATCGGTAAAGTGAACCAAATAACGAGCCTCCGAATGAGAGAGGATGGGGGCGGGGCCCCACATATCGGAGTGGACAACTTCAAGAGGTAAAGAAGAACGAGAAGTAATTTTATTGAAAGGTAATTTGTGGGTCTTGCCCTCACAACAAGCATTATAAAACGTTACACTCTTATTCGAAAACAACAACTTATTTTGCTTTATTAAATTTTGAATAATGGGAAAAGATGCGTGACAGAGCCGCTTATGCCACAAGTCGGCTGAAACCCGTTTGCCGAGGAATGAGGAATGTCGGGTTATTTGAGTCGGTCGCTTGAAGAGGCGGTAGAGGCCATCGTCAAGAACCGCGCGATGCAAGATCTTGTTAGAATCCCGCTCCTTAATTAAACAATCAAAGGGGTGATATTGTTGTCGCGAGTTAATTGCGAAATGCTTATTAGGTTTTTGGTGATCTTAGGCGCATGAAACACATTGTTGAGTAGTAACGATCCATTTGTACACATAAGAGTTGCACTGTCAATATTTTGAATTGGTATGCCCGCACCATTACAAACGTGAATGAGATCGTTACCTGAATAAAGATGGTATGAGGTGAGAGAGTTGAGGTCGGCCGTCTGTGATTGGAGGCTCCTGAGTCGAGACACCATCCATCAGAGGGTCCCGCAAACGGCTCGGCGAGAAGAGCCAGTGGAGGGTTGCAAGTGAAGCGCTTGGGACAATTGAGGGCATCATGACCAGGTTGAGAGCAAATTTGACACCGTCCTCCTTTGTTTTTATTATGGTTGTTATTATTATAATGGTGGTAATTATTATTATTATTATTATTATTATTATTATTATTATTATTATTATTATTATTATTATTATTATTATTATTATTATTATTATTATTATAGGCATTATTATTATGACTACCACCTCGACCTCATTTTCCGCGCCCACGAAAATCACTCGACTTGATAAATTGTGTCGCAAAGGCCTCACACATCGGCTTTAGAAAATTTTCTGGGCCAGGACCTGGGCCCAAAACTGAGCCCAATTGAGATTTGGAGAGGGAATTAAATGCTGCTGACCCATGGGTTGAGATGGGTTAAGGGAAGTTGGGCCCGTTGAAGGGTTTTGGGCCGAATAGGTCGGAAATGGAGAGAAGGCAGGAAAGTGAGAACTGGAGAGAGAGGTTGGGGGAAACATATTTCTTATCGCCGAACTACTCGAAGCTTCATTAGAAGCTATGAGAGCTAAACTCAATTTAGAGTGAGCTTGCTGCTCGAGTCGTTGCTCATGACCGAGTAAGAATCCATGGAGCTGAGAGAGAGAGAGGCTCCGTTCGTGTGGTAATGGCAGAGACAAAGCCATTGTATTCAGACCCTAAGCCTCTAAGAACGAACAACACCAGCAAGGTTTCATTGATTTTCTGTTCGATCAAAGCCAATTGATCGGCTGAGCCTTTCATTTGTCAAAAGTACTCACTGCAAGTCTGGCCCTGTTTCTTTGGTGGTCAATTTGAGGAATAACTCGAGCAATTTGACCAAGGTTGTTGAGTTATAGAGCTGGTTTAGGGTTGTCCAAGCTTCGAGGACAGTTGTACAGTGAACAATTTGATTGAGCACAGTCTCGGCCATTGTTGATCGAAGCCAACCAAGGACCATATAGTCATGTTGACACCATCGTGTGAAGTCAGGATTGACGACCTTTTGGGTTTCAGTGAAAGTCGTTCCTGCAACAGTCAATTACAGGGGAGGGGGTTTGACTGTGGGATCGATGTGGGTGGCAAGACCGTAGCTAATGAGGATGAGTTTCACTTGAGAGCGCCATACCAGATAATTCGATCCATCGAGTTTGGCGGCTATCTGGTTGGTGAATGTGATGATTTTTGCAGGGGTCGTACTGGCCATTGAAGTGACTTTAGCAAGAAGAAGAGAAGAAGAGAAGGGTAGACCTGATGATAAAGAGAATTTGCTGAATCAGGTTAGATCTTGAGTTTTTTTCCTCTGATGAGCTCGATTTGTTTTCTGTTTGTCGATTTTCCTCTTGTCTTTGGTTGCGATATCTTCTTTCTAATCTACCTGTGATGAGAAACAGTTCGAGTACTGTTTGAGTGTGCTTGAGGTAGAGGAAACCTTGCTGTGTAAGGGGGCTCCTTTAGGTGGCACTCAATCAGTGACCAAGGATTGATCTGAGGTTAGAATTGATCTTGAAAGTTTCTTGATCTTCTTCTGAATCCTCGCAAGAAATCTTGAATCTTGATGCTTCTTTGAAGACAATTTAGATTTGATCAATCTTGATAGGTTGACACAATCTGATTGCTGATTTTAGCGAATTACCCAAAAGATCCACTAAAAGTAGGTAGAAAGAATCTTTCTTGATTGAAATTGAAGAAATTCAGTCAAGAATTGCTTCAAGAATTGGAATCTAGAGGCGCAATTTGTAGCACTATGAGATTTGAGAGGTGAATTTGAGAAAGAAAAGAAAAGAAATTGATGGATTTAAATGCGGAAGCAATGAGAATTGCTCATGATACCATAATAGAAGAGAAGAGAGAGGGAATTGGATTAATTTTGTATTTGAATTGATTGATTAGTTACATGGGTTAGGGTTCTATTTATAGAACCGGTCTCTAACTAACTCTAACTAATCATGTACATCTCTACAATCTATCCTCTACAATTCCTTACATTACTCCACACTAAGGTACACTATACACCTCTATATTACTTATGCTAATAGAAAAGAAAAGAAAAATTTTCATATTTGTTTGTCATGATTTAACTCTTTTATTGATAATTAGAATTGAAAATATGTTTATTTCATTATATTTTTGTTTCCATGAATTAGGCGTTAAATGAAACAATAATTTTTTGGATTATTTCCTTGTATTAGATATGTGTATCACTATAAATAGAGGGACATAGATAAAATTTTATTCATTTCAATAACTACAAACAATTGTATTGTATTTCTTTTTCTCAAGTATAAAGAAAGTGTTTAAGTGCCGGTGGCCGTGATTTTTTTCCCTCTTTAGAGTTTGCATGCTAAATTTTTGTGTTCTTGTGTTTGCTTTCTGCATTTACTGTTGTGTCTCGGTTCCTAACAGGAATGACACTTTCTTTGTTTCAACTAGAATATATGAATATTGCTATATGTGAACTTAAAAAAAAGTAACATTTTTTAATATTTAAAAAAATCTCACATTACATTCCATCAAATATTTTTTTGGACCAAAAGACTATGTACCAATTTATTTTAATAATTATCTTAAGTTTTATTGAATAGAAATAATAAATATTTTATGATCTAGTATTTCATGTATAATTTACATAATTTTGCAAAATAAAATTTTACACACATAAAACATTATTTAGTATTACAATATATTACATAAAATAATATTTTGTATAAAATAGTAAAAATGAAATGGTTTATCATAACATAGTATCATGAAACATCATAAAAGAATTATGAAATATTGTATCGCAAAATATTATTTATTTATTATTTTTATTGAATAATAAAATTGAAATTACTAAAAGTAAAAAAATTGATTCCAATTCCAATAAAAAAAGCGATGTAGTACGCTTTATAATCCCGATTCATGCGGAGGCTTTTTTAAACGCATTCATAAAAATAATTTATATGAGGAGTATTTTGATCCCAAGAAATTTAAATGGATAGAATGTTAAAGCAGTGGGTAAAAAATGCATCCATTTTACATGAAAATTTGACGGAATATATATATATATATATATATATATATTTGGGAAATGCTAAAAAACATCCGTATGTTGCAACATACATTTTTATAAAATACCCGTAAAATAGTTACAAAAAGTAAAAATTCAAATTTCAACCGTATGGATGTAATATATATGTTATGAATATATTATGGATTAATTTTCACATGAATCAGAATAATATATCATTGCCATCATTCTGATATATATTTTGAATAGTGTTGCACATTTTTGATGATATATGATGTCAATGATATAATATTCTGATTCTTGTGAAAATTAATCTACAATATATTCATAACATATATATTACATCCGTATGGTTGAAACTTTTATTTTTATTTTTTTAATACGTATTTTGGGTGTGGCTAAAAAACGTATGTTGCAACTCAGTTAAAACTACATTATTAATTTTTCCATTACAGACAGATAGTTTTAAATATAATAAAGCAAAATGATGATACATTGTTTATTTATCCAGAAATGACATAAATATGTCTCTCTTAATAATTGTATTATTCTAATATCTTAATATATAATATCTTAATATATATAATATTAACACGTAACAATAATTTTTAATTTTCATAATTTTCTAAATTCAATTTATCAAACTTTCCAAGCTTTTACGAAATAATTATAAAATTAGTGTATCTTTTTTTCAAAACTTTTTTATAAAATTAGTGTATTTTTTTCAAATTTTTTTATAAAATTAGTGTATCTTTTTTTAATTCAATTTATTGTAGTGTATCACTCTCACTAAATCGAAAAATTCTAAAATGACATGGTACCGCCCAATAAGAGTCGTCATTTGGTAGACTCTTACAGTGAATTTTAAAGTTTATTATTTGAAATAATGAAAACCCTTAAGTTCTATTATTTGTATATTGAAAATTTGAAAGTTTTATCATCATTTTTGATAAAGTAATTTTGCCAAATCAATATGCTTCTTTCTGGGGGCACAATTTAAGTCCCCCGCTAGAATTCTGAATAGACCCGTTAAACCTTAACGGGTCTGCTATATCTACCCGCAAAAACCCGATAAACCTTTGTATCTAGAGGTAATTTCATATTTACTCTTCTAAAAATTAAAATATCATATATACTCTTCTAAAAATTAAAATATCATATTTAAGAGGGTAAATATAATATTTTGGATATTTAGAAGGGTAAATATGAAATTCCCCCTTGTATCTACCGGCAATAATATACTGTGGTTAAAAACAAGGAAAAAAGAAGTATTAGAAGCGTTGAATTTCTTCATTTCCTGCTGTAATTCATTAGTTGATTGAATCATTATAATATTAGCACTGAAGCCGCCTCTTCACTATATAAAGGGCAGAAGGTGAGAAGCTTCTTTGTTCACCCAACTTCTTCACAAATCCCCTTTGACTTGTTTGGCCATTAACTCATTTCACGAAGGTAAAATCTCTTCAAACCTCAAGCTCTAGCGATTGATTGGTCTTATTTTGAGCTTTTATATGTGAGTTAGCTTCTGGGTCGTTGTTATTTCTGGTCCTGAAGATTAGAGGCGCGAGTTTTCGTGTTTGGTTTAGTTTTTGGTGCTTAATTTTGTGTTTTTTGGCATCATTCAAGTATCTTTTCACGCTCGGTTTAAGCTCGTATATATTCAATTTATTATTTTTTTAGCAATTCAGCTCGGGTATTGTTTGCATTTTAAAAGTTGAAACTTCCAAAATATCTCCAGATTTCAGCAGATTTTTCTCTTATTTGTGAGAAATTTTTCTTCATTTCGCCCTTGAATCAGTTATTCCATTTCACGAGGGAAAAAAAGCAAAAAAAAAATTCCCAATTTCCGGCCAATTTTATCTTATTTGTGGTTTTTAGCCATCCTTTATCTGTTTTCATGGTCGTTGGTTTTGAGAGAGAAGAAGAAAAACACGAGCTTTTGATTTTTCGTTCTGTTTTTTCGGTAATTACTGGACAGTTATATATATTCTTAACTGAATAATAGGAAAATAAGTCATAAATTGATTCTGGTGAAGATTCTAGCTTTTGGGTTGAGAGAATAAGTCCTAAATTGCTTCTGGTGAAGATTCTAGCTTTTGGGTTTTGCTCTCAAACAATTTGAATCCCTCTTCTCACAATTTGAATCTTTGTATGCTCTTTTGAGTTTGAACCAAAATCGTGTAAATACTCAACTTGCTTCCTCTCAGTCTCATAGTGCTCTTATTTTCTATCAATCCATCATAATTTTTTAATTTCAAAATCTCTCATCAGAGATCTAGATCTTCTTTGACATCACACATTATCATCCCACTTTCAGTCAACCCAATCAACAAAATAGAACTCCACCTCAGATCCACACATTATTCAACCCAACCAAATACAACACCAACCAACCACGTCAAATCAGTAATACATTCAACCCACAATCCATCTAATCCACACTCTTAATCAATCACTCACTCAACTATTCCAGGACAAAAACAAAAGATGGGGAGCGACGACTCGATCTACGGAGAGTACACGTACGCGGAGCTCGAGCGCGAGCCCTACTGGCCGACGGAGAAGCTCCGCATATCCATCACCGGAGCGGGCGGCTTCATCGGGTCACACATCGCGAGGAGACTGAAATCCGAAGGCCATTACATCATCGCCTCCGACTGGAAGAAGAACGAGCACATGACCGAGGACATGTTCTGCCACGAGTTCCATCTCGTCGACTTGAGGGTCATGGATAATTGCCTCAAGGTTGGTTGTTTTGTGCATAATAGTTGATTTTTTATAATCAAGATAGAATATATTAATAATTAAGATAGGGTTGTTTTTTTATATTTGCGAAAATAAGTTAGTTTTTCTAGTTTGCAAGACTAATTTTTTTGCCAACTGAAATAAAAAAAAGGTTTTCACCAATTGAAATGGCAAAAAAGGAATAGTTTTCGACAAGTGGTTGACGAAAACACTAGTTCTGCAAACTAAAAAAACCTAACCCTATTTCGCAAATATAAAAAAAAGCTACCCTATTTTGGTAAAGAACTCTTATCATTTAGGTTCTTTTATCATTATGCACAATATTAATTAATTGGTGTTTTTTTTTATTGTTTGAAGGTGACCACGGGGGTGGACCACGTTTTCAACCTAGCCGCGGATATGGGAGGCATGGGGTTCATTCAGAGCAATCATTCCGTGATTATGTATAACAATACCATGATTAGTTTCAATATGCTTGAGGCCGCCAGGATTAACGGCGTCAAGAGGTAAAATAGTTGTTATTTGTTTATTTTTTAATATTTTTAGGTTGTTTCTTGGGCAATGATTAATTGTTATGTATAGTTATATATATATATTTGTTTTTCAGGTTCTATTAGTTTGTGATAATTGGTTATTATTTAGTCGGTTATTATGTATAATAAATAATTAATATTTTGTGTTTTTAGGTTCTTTTCTATTGGGTTATTATGAGTAATAATTAACTTTTTAAAAAATTTTAGGTTCTTTTATGCGTCGAGTGCGTGTATTTATCCTGAATTCAAGCAGTTGGAGACGAACGTTAGTTTGAAGGAGTCCGATGCTTGGCCCGCAGAGGTTTATGTTTTAATCTTTAAAAAAAAATATTAAGATAAATATAGTATATTTTATAATTATTATTCAAACTTCTCACTTTATTTGATTTTGATTGTAATAATGTAGCCTCAAGACGCATACGGTTTGGAGAAATTGGCAACCGAGGAGCTTTGCAAGCATTATACCAAAGATTTCGGTATTGCATGCCGCATTGGCCGTTTCCACAACATTTACGGCCCTTTCGGTACATGGAAAGGTATTAAATTAACTAACTTAATTAATTATCCTTTAAACAAATCATAATAAATTTATGACGTACTATTTCGTATTTACATTTATACCCTTGTTTTTGGAATGATTATTAAAGGTGGAAGGGAGAAGGCGCCTGCGGCATTCTGCAGAAAGACCCTCACTTCGACTGATAAGTTCGAAATGTGGGGCGATGGTCTCCAAACCCGTTCCTTCACTTTCATCGATGAGTGTGTTGAAGGTGTTTTGAGGTGAAACAAAATATATTTCTCAACATTTTAGTATTCAACATCTCATTATTCATCCATCTAAAATTAAAAAATATATATATCAAATTCATCCATATTCATTTAAAATGGCAAATTTGATCAACATTTTTAGTATCCATTATATCATATTCAATATTCATCTATCTAAAATTAATAAAACTATATATCAAATTCATCCATATTCATTTAAATGGATATATTTTGTATATCTCGAGTTTTAGGAAGGCAACTTCGATATATTTACACTTTTGGAAGAATAAATCTAACAAAGTTTCCATTTCAAAACTAATTACTCCACCATTATCAACCATTGAAGTGGCTCATTTTTGGTCCCTCAACTTCTTATCGGTCCAATTAGCCCCTCAACTATTGAAGTTGGGGGACCAAAAATGTGCTACATCAATAGGGGGACAAATGGACTTTTCTCTTCTATCACTATTAATAACTTACTAATTTTTTTCCAATTTTCCTCCGACAACAAGGTTGACGAAGTCGGACTTTTGTGAGCCGGTGAACATCGGGTCGGACGAGATGGTGAGCATGAATGAGATGGCGGAGATCGTGCTGGGCTTCGAGAACAAAACGCTCCCCATCCAGCACATCCCCGGCCCCGAGGGCGTCCGCGGCCGCAACTCCGACAACACCCTCATCAAGGAGAAGCTCGGATGGGCACCCACCATGAAACTCAAGGTCCCAAATTTATTTGTTCAATTGATTGTTTTGTTGATGATTTCTTTGTCTTGTTAATTGTTATGTCATGCTCAATGTCATGATTACATCTTCAAATTTTCCAAAATCTTTTTAATTTAGTTGTTTTTAATTTATTATTTTTTTAGTGCAATTAATTTATTTTTTCGGGTACGAAAAAGTATTGACATGCCTATTTATTATGTTTTTGGTTGGGTCCCCACCATGAAACTCAAGGTTCGTCCTTTTGTTTTTTTTGTTTAATTGATTCTTTGTATGTCTCTCTTTGTTCTTTTTGTTTTCTTGATTGTTTGTTTATCTCATTATGTCTTGATTTAGTCATCTTATTATATCGTGCGTAACGTTAGGATGGTAAGTAGGTTTGAGTAAATTTGGAAATTATTAATGTGATTGTTTGAATACTTGGACGGTCTCCTTTTGAATTATTAATGTATATTTTACTCTATTTATTGGGTAAATTTTGAAATTCAAAGTACGGAATTCAGACTTCCAAATTTAAAAATTTTGACATCCATATTTACTCATTGCTTTTTTGTACGTCGTCTAGATTAGTTTCGCTCAATGTTTTAAATTTCCTACCCGAGGTTTTATTTTGCGGTTTGCAATAAACTAATTTATATACATTTGGTAAATTAACAATTCCCTAATATAAATTTTTAATTTATTTTGACAGGACGGGTTGAGATTCACGTACTTTTGGATCAAGGAGCAGCTTGAGAAGGAGAAGACAGCTGGCAAGGATCTATCTGCTTACGGATCGTCCAAAGTGGTTTCCACCCAAGCCCCCGTTCAGCTCGGTTCCCTCCGTGCTGCCGACGGCAACGAAGGACTTTAATTTCATGAGAGTCTACCCAATTTGTTTGGATTTGAATTAAGAGGGGTTTGGATTACGATTTTATTTAGTATAATTTTGGGTTTGGATAATTAATTGTTGTTGGTGTTTTGAGTTTTTATTGTGTTGTTGGTTGGATCGATTGTACTCTTTATGTTTAGTCGCGAGCGTTGTTTGCGGTGTTGTTATGATTATTATAGTGAGATGGGATACTGAATAATGTTTCCTTTGTTTTTATAATAAAGTTGATATTTATGATTAATTTTGAATTTTTCTTATTTTGTGTTTTCCAAAGTGGCTTTGACCCGAGCCCCAGTTCAGCTCGGATCCCTCCGTGCTGCTGATGGCAACGAAGGAATTTAATTAATGAGATTCTACGCAATTTGTTCGGACTTTATTTAGTATAATTTTAGGTTTGGGTAATTGATTGTCCTTTGTTTGTTGGGTTTTTTGTGGTGGTGTTGGGGATTTATGTTTGTTTACTATTTATGTCAAGTCGCGAACGTTGTTTGTGATTTGCTATGATTATTATAGTGAGATGAGATGCTGAATAATGTTTTGTTTGATTTTATAATAAAGATAATATTTATGATTAATGATAATTTTAATTTTAATTTTAATTTAATGAGATTCTAAGCAATTTATTACAATTATAATAGGGATAGGATTATGATTTTATTTAGTATAATTGTGGGTTTGGGTAATTAATTGTCGTTCGTTTGTTGGTGTTTTGAATTTTTGTTGTGTTGTTGTATGGATTTTACTATTTATGTTTAGTCGCCGACGATTGTTCACGATATTGTTATGATTATAGTGAGATGAGATACTGAAAAATTTTCCTTCGGTTTTATAATAAAGATGATATTTATGATTAATGGTAATGATTTTTTTATTCTGTATTTTTTATATTTGTGAATGATGAATTTTCCTTTGTTTGAATGTTGAACAGTGAGTTCCAAACATATTCTTCGAATTGGTACAATGATTTACAATGATTCAATGAACATGTGGTTTGTACAGCTGGGCACGTTATTTAGAAAGAGGAGAAACTTCGCAAATAAGTGTGTAAAATAAAGTATTAAAAATAATATATTATTATCAATACATTTTAAATTGGACTTTCCTTGATTGGGCCACTTAATTAATCTCTCATATTCATTGAAAATGATGCATGAACTATCATTGATTTGTGTATGCTATTAACTATTAAGTCTATTATACTCATTTGCCAGTTGAGCCAATTTTGTTCCCATTTTTTATATACATTTTATTTACTAATTATATTTTTTAATATTATTGCACTTTACCTAATTTGTGTGAATTTCATGCGTACTGTATTGAGTCTATTGGCTGTTTATAATTCAATGTTACCATAGTGTTTTCATTCAAATAATCTGAAATTTTGCAATTTTATCATATAATTTCCAGCCTTTTGTGGGTATTAAGGTTTTCTTTATTGGTTTGATTTGAGATTTGTAGTTATTATACCAAGTGCAATTCTAATGTACAAAAGATATATGAGATAATTTGGTAAAAAAATAAAATACAAAAGAATGAATATATTGCTGATAAGTTATCACTACTGAATGAATCACATGGCAACCTAATAAACCGAATCTACCACTGTGTGGACCTCTCTGACTAGCTTGTGAAACCGTACTTTTATCATATTGTTATGAACCTCTATATTTTGAGTCATTTTACTATCGTATAAATTATTTTGTTACACTTCAAAAAATATATAAATTATTTTGTGTACTTAGTTAATATGTTTTGATATTTCATGAAGTTCAATAGATTATGGGCATAAAATATCTACATTTATCCTTTTTGGATATATAATATTCTACATTTTATCTCTTTTTTTTCTTTCTTTATTTTTTTGAACTTTTTTCCTTTATTTTTTTCCTTTTGGGAAATAATGGGCCGGAAAATTGGACCACTGACCAAAATTAGAAACGGGAAAACAAAGAGGTCCACGAGGATGAGTTTACGACCTTTCAAATATAATCCAAGAGGAATTGAACTTTTTCAAGAAATAAATGAATAAATTGAAAGAGGATGAGTTTACGACCTTTTCTAATAGGATAAGGCAAACTTAATTTTCATGTGTACCCTACCCCCACAATAAATGTCAGATAGTGAACTTAGTAGTATCCATTTGATTGAATGATATATGGAGATAAGATAGGAGGAATGTTGCTATAATATAAGCACTTATCACCAATTCCGTAAATTTCATGGATGCACTAAATTCAATTAGTGCTCATATTTTATTAAAGTGTTTTCTCCATAAATCACACTGATTAAGAAATGTTAGAAATTTGGGTGAAGGATAAATCCAAGGAAAGATTCCGGGAGCTAGCCATACTTGATGAGATTTATTGGAGACAGAGAGTCAAGATTAGGTGGATCAAGGAAGGAGATGCCAACACCAAATTTTTTCATCAAAAAGCTATCTTAAATAAGAATAGTTTAATGATCCCGATGCTGAAGAATGGTGATGAGAAAATTAGAGATCATAAAAAGAAGGCAGATAGATATTCTACATATATTTTATCGGAATTTAATGGGTAATGAAGGAGAAAAGATTTGTATTGACCGAGTTTTAAATCTAAATCGGGTTTTTGAAGATACAAATCTTGAACTAATTGGTCTTGATGAACTATTGAAAATGGAAGGGATTAATGAAGTGGTAGAGCATTGACCGAAAGACAAGTCTCCTGGACCTGATGGCTTCATGGGAGAATTTTTTAAGGCTTCGATTTAAAGGAAGAAATATTGATGATTTTGAATAATGAACCTCATACCTTGACATGTCTGGGGAAATTTAATGAATCTTTTATTGTGTTAATTCTCAAGAAAGAAAATGCTTGTCATCCGAAAGACTTCAGACCAGTAAACTTAATTAGTAGTCTTCAAAAGATATTCTCAAAAGTAATGGCAAATAGGATAAAGAGATATATCGATGATTTAATTCTAAGGAATCAATCTGGCTTCATTGAAGGTAGGAATATTGCTGATTGTTCTTTGTTCGCAAGAGAAATATTACATAAATCCCACGTAAACAAAGTTCCTATGCTGATATTTATAAGGCCTTTGATACAGTTAGTTGGGATTTTATTGATGCTATTTTCCAAGTGAGAGGATTTAGTAATAAATGGAGGACTTGGATACGAAATGCCATTCTAAAAGGCTCAACAAGAATTATTTTAAATAGAGTATCCGGAAAAAATGTATATCTAAAAAGGGAGTTAGACAAGGAGATTCTTTATCGCCATATCTATTTATTATAGTTATGGATACTTTAGCGAGAATCATTGAGAAATTAGCAAATAGAAGTTTCTTCATCAGACCGGTCCTGGATATATCTATCGGGCAATTCTATGCCGATGATTCCATATTCTTCATCCCGCCGGAGGTTGATAAGATTAGGAGGTTTAAATCAACCTTGGAAATGTTTGGGAAAGTCTCAGGTTTAAAAATAAATTTTGGTAAGTCGGAAGTGGCTGCCATTCAGGTTGATGATAATGAATTGATTAGTTTAGCGGGGAATTTGGGATGCTCCGCGACGGATTTGCCTATGAGATATTTAGGCCTACCCTTACACTATAAAAGACCAACTAAACAGGAGTTTCGCCTAATAATAGAAAAAATTGCTAAGAGGCTTGAGGGGTGGCAAAAAAGTTTCTTTTCGATAAGGGGGAGATTGGTACTTATCAATTCAGTGCTGACTACTATTCATGTTTATTATCTTTCTGTTTTCTCCTTTCCAAAATGGGTGACCAAAGAAATTGATAAAATAAGAAGAAACTTCATATGGAAATGAAATAAAGAATCAGGTTACAGTCTAATCTCTTGGAAAAAAGCTTGTAGACCTAAGGAAGTAAGAGGTTTGGGTATAATTGATCTAGAATTATTTAATAAAGCACTTATGACCAAATGGTTATGAAAATATTTTCAAGAAAATGGATCTAATTGGCAAAAGCTAGTAAGCCCGATACAGTTTGTAAATCCGGATAAAAAGAGGAGTTCAGCTCAAGATTCTTTCTTTTGGAATGATGTATGCAAACTATTGAATTTCTTCTTCGCCAGCACAAAATTTGATATTGGTGATGGACGGATGATCAATTTCTGGGATTCAAATTAGACAGAAGGAAGACTAAAATTTGCACTACCCTCACTCTATTCTTTCTCCCAACAAAGAAGAGGTACATTGGCTGATTTTTATCAGTAGGTTCAAGAAACCAACCTTGCAAGGACTTTGCATGTAAGAAATCCCTTATCAAATAAGGAAACGCAAGAGTTATCGGCACTGGAAATTAAAATCAATTCCATGAATCTCGCAGAGTCAGAGGATTCGATTAAATGAAAATGGGATCAAACATGCCGTTTTACTACCAGAAACACTTATAAAGTGCTAATTAGAGGCGTTCATTCTGGGAACTTATTGAAAAATATTTGGAAAATAAGAGCGCCATTGCAAATGCAAATTCTTATTTGGTTAGCACAACATAATAAAATTCTCACGGTCGACAATCTATTAAAAAGAGGTTGGAGTATAGTTAATCATTGTGCACTTTGTAAAAGGGAGAGTGAATCGGTGGATCATTTATTTAACCTATGTTCCTATATAGCTCGTGTCTGGAAAATCATGTGAAGAGTTGAACCTTACTATTGTATCAAGAGTTGAACCTATCTCAAAATCATGTGATATTCTTAAAGCAAATTTTTGAAGAAGGGGGAATCGATGAAGTTAAAACAACTTTTAATATTCTTCTTCTTTGGAATTTGGAGAGAGAAATGCAATAGAACATTCACAGAAAAAGACTCCAACCATTGGGAGCTAGCGACGCTGATTCTACAGACTCGAAGAGAATTTATTGAAGCTTCTACTTGATTTTCTTCTTTTCTCTTTCTTCTTTTTCTTTCATTTTTGCTTTCTTTCTTTTCGGTAGTTTTTGGTTATTTTTTGTATAGTTTTTCTTTTCTCATTTTGTAAATAATTTTGTAAATATTTTTTGATTTAATAAAAATTGGACGCATGACTTATGAACCTGCTCCAAATATTCATAAAAAGAAAGATAGCTAGTTCTTTCTCTTCAATGGGGATGTACTAAAGTTGACAAAAATCTTTGATACCAAATTTACTTAGGTGTGCCACCAAGAAACATAGTAGTCAACTTCAGCTTTTTTTTATATTATATATTTTTCAAGTGTGTATAAATTTATCATACAAAGCCAATTAATGTCATTTCCAACATTTAGTTTTAAGTCTATTTATCTTATGATGGAAACATTATTAAAAAAGACTTGAAAGTGTAGTAAAGTTGAATTTTCTATTTTTTAAAGTATATTGTCATTATTTTATGATACTATGACAAGGTTGAGAAAATGTATATTATTTTTTCTGATGTTCAACCCATTAAGTTGAGAAATTTTGTTAAATATATGTTATATTGTGTTTGTCGAGAATTGAATCCATAATATATGCAAATATTTTAATCAACTAGACTACAAACTATTTGCTGAGAAAAATTTATATGAATTATAAATAATTTGATTATCTTAACTCATATGATAATTGCAAATTTATATTCCCTCTATATTTGAGAAATATTCCCAATTGAGAATGTTTAGAAAAAAAAAAGGAGGCTAACCATTCACGCAAAATTTTGGCAGAGATCCAAGTTCAAGTTATGATAAATATATTTAGTTTAATATTTAGCAAGTCTAACAACTAATTGATTGAGTTGTTTCAAAAAAAATATTCATGTAAAAGTGACTTTAAACTATCATTTGGCTGACTTTGACCCTTTTTTAGCCGACTTGACCTCTTTTTTATTTTTTTGGCCCAATTTTTTTGTTTGCTTTCCCCCCTAGTTTGCCTTGTTTCTTTTGGTCGCTAACATTCTCAGAATCACGACTTGAGTTTTCTGTCTTTCCCTCTACTTCAAACGTTCTCTCAGATCCAATATACATCTGACTACTCGACATACAACAACACGGCTCAGTGCTAGGGTTTCGATCTATTCCAGCTTCTCCAGCATTCTCGCTAGGGCCCTCTCCTCTCTTCTAGCGTATATTTTTGTTCTCTATATTTTGTTTGGGCTTTGGTATTTATGTTGTTTATAATTTGAAATTAGTATTATGATATTTATATTTTATTGTTGCTTTGAACTTCAAATTATGATTATTTAGATATTTATGTTTTTGTTGGAATGCAAATTTTGAATGGAAAAATGTGTAATCATGACGGTTAAATCATGCATAACTCATAAGTCATATATCGAGTTCAGTCAAACAATCATTTTTCGACAGATTGCTCTTGAATTTTTTTTTCTATTTAAATGCATTATATATATTATTTTGGTATTTTCTATATTGTTTTTACATTTTATATACTATATTTATATATATACTGGTTTTATAAGATTTTATATACGATTATTTATATATAATGTTTTCAAAAATGTATTTTATATATTACTTTTTTGTTTTTATGTACTATTTTTCTGTTTGTTTTGGTGGTTATATATATATATATATATATATATATATATATATATATATATATATATATATATATATATGTTTTTTTCTGTTCTATATAATATTTCGCTAAAAAACTGACAGTAGTGGCGCACTACGGTAAACATCCTCCATGAACTAATACGTCAATTTTGAATGTTATTAGTTTTGATAATTGACTATTTTTCTTTTTGAGAAAATAGAGTTTATTATTTGGGAAATAGATAAAATTTAATCTCAACTAACGCATTCAAAAAAAAATTTAATCTCAACTAAAACCCCCTAGTTTTAAGTCCCCAAAGTTTTCGACTTGTGCCAACTTGCAACTCCTAAAATATTGACGATAGTGATATATTAACAAGAAACTTTTTTTACTGCGTACAAAAAGTGCATATCTAAAATTGGCATTTATTATAGAATTTAGCATATTCCAATTTTCAATATAAAATTAACTATGAAAATACGTTGGCCCATTTTTTTTTCAGAACGTGTTCTTTTACGCATTCTGTACATCAATGTGTTTAGTAGATTGGGCCAAATGTGTATACAGTACATTTCAGTGGTCCACTGAGGAAATATTGGGGCTCTTTTGGAATTTTAAAAGAAATAAATTTGCGCTAAATTTACTTCAAGCACTTGTTTAGGCCTTTCAAGGCTTTTTTGTTGAAAAGGCCCTTAGGCTATGATTAATAGAAAATCAATCCAAGTTACGTCTTATAAAAGTTTTTTTTTAAGAAATAACACCATAATGATAAAACAAGATAGCTAAATGCTACAAAATATAGAACTAAACAACATATCCACTTCAAAATATAGAACTTGATCTTTGAAGGCTATAACACCTATAATGGCCACTCAAAAAATTACCAAGTCAACAAAAACTGAAAATGATACACATTTAATTATCTGGATCATCTCTAGTTCTATTCAATAAATTAAATGTATAATATCATTTCCTTCTAATTTATTTTTATAGAGATTGTCAACTCAAGTACTTAATAGTACTTCCATTGTTTACTTTTCGATGTTCTACTCGCCTCCGGTATCTTAAAAACAGAGAGATCCTTTCTTAATCTTAACCCTATAAAAAAATCTAGTTCATTTTCTTGACAATTGGAAGGATGACCCTCGCCATTAATTAGACAAATGGAGGAAATTTTAGCCCTTATATATCAATTATCAAGTAAAAGCCACACAATTTGCAATTTTTTTAATAATTGGTCAGGTCTTAATCACGCGGAATTCCATAATTAAATTTTCAACAAATGATAATCCATTAAACAAATTCCTAGTCTCACATCCTAAGTGGGTTTTATATTAGCCTATTATATGGCCGCTTTCGAGCTAATCGGATTCTTAATAGCAATTAAATTTATTCAACTGCTGCGAAAATCTTACAATAATCACTAGTATCAATTATTAATAATTTGAGTATTATTCAACATTTATAGGGTTGTAGCTTATTTAAGAAGTAGCATCCAAATAAAATTATTAAAGAATTTAAAGAGGACTTTGCTTTTTAAGCCATTGAAATTAATTAATGGACCATTTTCGGTCATCCAATTAGCCATTTTATATTTATATTTAATTACTTTGTCAAATAATGCCTGAGTAAGGAAGGATTTAGATTTGTCAAATAATGCCCGAGTCAGGAAGGATTTAGATTTTGCAATAGTTGGATGAAAGACTTTTCATATTTAAAATGGTTAAATTTGGTTCTATCAAATTTAGTTTCGAAAGATAAGACTATATTGAGTTCAAACATTTACTTTTTTTCAAATATAATGGATCAGGTGGAGTTATGGATCAGTAGGACTTTTGAAGGGATCAAATCTTACAAATTCTTTTTTTTTTGGGGGTACAAATCTTACTAATTCTAAATTGTTTATGGGTATGTTGTACAATTATGTATAGACCTTTTAATTTTTTAGAGTTGTCTTAAGTTCTGAATTTCTTATTTCTGACCCAAAAAATGAAACAAGTTGTTGGCCTAACTCACCTTGTTGTAGTTGCTTAAACATTACAAAATTTTCATCAAAGGAATTTTAACAGGAAAAAATATTTAATATTGTCTAGAGGCACTTGTTAAAATAATAATAATAATAATAATAATAATAATAATAATAATAATAATAATAATAATAATTGCAAAATAGTGTGGTCCTCTACATCATGGCATGAATCATGATTAAATCTCTCTTAAATGTTTTAATAATTACATCTATCCAAATTCCGCTCTTGAATTTTGAATTATTGGTATGGTATATGCACTTGAGAACTATTAGTACGAATCTGATAAAATGAATTCTCTACGAAAATTTTGAATTGTTTTTTTTAATAGACTTATAATCTAAAAGAATTGCCAAACTAATATTTTCATTTCTACGTTCTGAAAACAATTTTTGAGATAGTATCGTGCGAGTGAAACTGATGCTGTATTTATACCCAGAAAATCTAAGAATCATATATAATCCAATGGGGATATATGTATGTGATATGACGGTGTACACGAATGTGTACTATGACGAGATAGGGACCATGTTGTTAGTTCTGACAAGTACGTTAGAAAATTAAGTGCGGAAGTTTATTATACCTCGGAGCAAAATTAGAAGAAATATGTGCTAGTTGATTAGTTTCATATTGAATAGTAAATGAAAATTGAAATTACCTAAATAAGAAAATACATGAACTACTAGAATTAATTAATCTTAAGTTTTTTCAAAACAATATGGAGTGGTCGCATCAGCCTGATTGGTTGAACTGAATCAATTAATATAATAAGAGGTTTCGGATGTGTATGGATGTGTACTAGAATGAACAGGAATGGAACCAAGGGGTGCCGGGCCCCGGCACCCTCATGAAATCGAAAACTCAATGTATAATACAAAAGTTAGTATATCTCGAAGAGATAATTGTTGTAGTGTAGTTGGTGAATTGTGTGCTCGGATACCCATAGGTCATGGATTCGATCCTAGCTTTTGCTAGTAATTTTTTGGCTTTTCTTGAGAAAAAAACGAGAAATTTTTCCTCCTAAAAAGTCCTGAATCCGGTTTCGAACATACAACCATTGAAAACAAAGTGTATGGGATTAACCAGCTGCACTACTACTTATAAAGTTTTTGAAAATTGCAACCGTTTGAAACGAAAAAAGTTTAACAATTTAAAACAAAAGAACTCCAAAAATCATGATGAGTTTTAGATTCCACAAACAATAACAAATTATAATTTTTATTTTTATGACGAACTTACACATGTCTCACTTAATTTCAAAGAAACTATTTTATTCGAGGTTCAAACATATGATCTCTACAAAGTGCTTAATCACTCCAACTAGAATTTTGACACAAAAAACAAATTATATTATGTTGCATATTATAATTTTGAATGGCAATATCTACAATAAAAGCACAATAACATTCCACGTCATACAAAAAATGGCCTTCGATCAAACATCAATGACTATCATTTATTAATTTATGTCTCTATATTTTCCTAGCATCTTATGCCTTTGTAACTATGGTATGACCTACAAAAAATAAAACTTGATCCACTATATTTCATTATTTGTTTCATATACTTAACATATACATATATCATATGTTGTCGCTTGAATATTACTTTACAACAATGCTCCAAATAGCGATATAACGATCTGTAGTTAGGGGTGTACACGGTTCGAATATGGTCCATATAGTGCTCTTACCGTATCTGTATCTGTTGTTTACTTGAGGCCTATAGGGGGATTTGAAGGTCTAATTTCATATGGAAACAATGAAAGATTATACTAATTTTTAGGATTTTTATTTTTTAATTGTTTTTATACTTTTAAAGGTTAATGGTTATGTAAAACTAATTAACAAGGTAATTGAAATATAATAGAAGTAAATAACTAAATTATAAATAAAATAAATGTTAACGAACACTCGATATATTTACGAAGTTCAGCCGAGAGGTTACGAGAGCCTTAACCTCTCTTTTACTCGCTGTCGGGCCATACCGAGTTCACGAGTGGCCTAATCTCCGGGACTTGCCTTGCGGCTCCGTTTATCACTAACAAACAAGATTGTACAAGATCTCGAACCACCGTCGCCTTACAACAACAACTTGACGGCCGGTGGAACAATCAACTTACAACCCAGTCTCAATAAACTCAACAAACAAACATGAGCAATACACTCAAAACTCCACTAATCTCACTTTAAGATTTAGAGTAATTTAACTAGTCTTAAGAAGAGAGTTTTTCTGCTTTTTCAATAGAGAATTCGTGAATGTTAGAACTGAGGTGGGTTGTCTCTTTTAAAGGAGGAAAGAGCGGCCCTCAGAAAAGGAATCATGCGCAGTTCCGTTGCCAACGGATCTGTTCCGTTGCCAACAAACTGCAAAAACAGAAAGAAAATAAAGCAGGATATTTTCCCAACGGCTATAATTTTGATGGTCCGTTGCCAACAGACTATGCAACCAAAATTGATCAGCCATGTCAGGAGAAAAATATCCTGAACGGGGGATTCCGTTGTCAACAGAGTGGTCCGTTTTCAACGGATCACTTTCGTTGCCAACGGAACAAGTCAATATTCAATATTTTGCAGAATTATACTCTCTTTTTAATAAAAAATAAACTTCCTCAACGGACTACACACTAGAGGAACTAAGAAGCTTGCTCCCACGCCTTGAAATCATTTGAATGCGTGACGACTTCTTATTCTTCTGATATTAATAAGATACGTCTAAATTGATTTATTCTTCATTTCCGAGAACTTGATCGTGCAACAATCTAGCTTAAGACATTCTCAAACAAATGTATCAGTAGCTCGGAATAATTTTAAATATCATTAAATTAAGGAAAACAAAACCCCGTTATCAACCAGGTACCGCCATTGGAACCCGAGGCCGAGCAACATGACCATGACGATAACGACGCTGACGACTTCGACTACACCACCGGCACAACCGATCAAGTGTTACGTGCTATGACCCATCGCAAAACCCAGGATCCCATGGCTCTTCATGACGGACAAGATCTTGGCGAATAGTGTGCTTAATCAAAGTCTCTTTCCTGATCGAGAATTAGACTGAATAAATACAAAATGATATTAAAAACACATGTTAATCCATTTTGAGCATGATCATGCATTTCCTTCAGTTCTAGTTCATCAGGGAGCCCAGAGATATCTCTCTCTTGACGAGAGGAAGAAATCACATCTTGGTCACTCACATTCCTCGTCATGATTCAGTGCATACCTAATGATGACCTTAATGATCATCCTGTTACGGATGACGTAAGATCATATTAAAGTATGCGGTTCATCATACAGAAATCCATGGTGACCTCAGGTCGTAGGAACAAACACACTATTCATATGAGAATCACTAATGACATGTACCATACATATTCTCACAGTGTGGTCACTCCAGTATGTGTTCTCTAACATAGATCGTCAGGCTTTAAGAGCACTCGGAACTAGTCCTAGTTCCAAGATCAAATTTTTGATTTAAGCATACCTATTATCCTCTTCTAAAGCGACGATATGATTTTGTTTCAGTTACAGTATCTTATTTGGAACTCTTTCCAAATTACTGTATTCAAAATAAATGAATTGCGATAATGATCCATGTTAGGAAAATGTAATCTCTTACCACGATCTAGCTTCTCATAGATCGAGATATCTTAATTTTTCATAAGAACTTAGATATTTATTCTAGTCATCAAATGACTATTATTTGCTCTCTTATGCTCCAAGCATAGTGCACAGTACAATATATGGCTTGAACAAGCTTATTCGTATGTCTTCACCATATGAACATTAGGAGCAAGAACTCTTTCTTGCATATTGAACTCCTTCAATATACATATTGTTGAAAGTATGAAATCCAATTCATGTGTCTTTCATTGTTCATATTAATGCCATAAGCAAGAACTCTTTCTTTCATATTGAATATTCAATATATGGTCGAAGGTATATAATCTAATTCTTATATCCTTGTATTGTTTAAGTGAATGCCATAAGCAAGAACTATTTCTTGCCTATTGAATACTTTAATTTATGGCTGAAAGTATAGAATCTCATTCGTATGTCTTTCATCATTCCTATGAATACCATAAGCAAGAACATTTCTTGCATATTGAATTCTTTAAATAATTTACCAATGTACTTTATCTTACAACTATAGTCTACAGGGACGTCAACTCCCAACTATTAGGACTATGTAAGTCTGTTGTTGTAATATAGGAAGACCGTCATACTCCTACTGAATTTCTTGAAATCAAGTTGATAGCATCTATTTTGATAAAGTCAAATTCTTCAATTTACTTTG
Source organism: Juncus inflexus (assembly GCA_024447665.1). Classification (NCBI taxonomy): domain Eukaryota; kingdom Viridiplantae; phylum Streptophyta; class Magnoliopsida; order Poales; family Juncaceae; genus Juncus; species Juncus inflexus. The sequence goes on along the minus strand of JAJHPC010000012.1, from coordinate 3,921,569 downwards.
TCAAATATATTCATCATGAGGTGCTTGCTTTAATCCATTTATAGATTCGAAGGCTGTAACCTTTCAAGAATTCTTGGGATCATAAAACTCTTGCCATGTATCGAAGATACATGCAGAGTAAAAAATTTCTAAAGGAATGTGAGTATTATATCCTTGTTTCATCATTCACAATCACACTATGCTATTAAAGTTAGAATACATAATAGCAAGATGTGAGAAAGTCTTTTACAATAGTCCATACTATAGTAACTTTCTTTGATATTTATAGGTTAACCATGTACTTTTGGCCATCAAGTCATTGGATACTCCAGTCAAGTTCCTAACTTGACTGCTCGAACATTAGTTGCATCTCAGTTCTCATGGTCCAACCATTTTGAGAATGTTGTCTCTTCACATAATGTCAGCTCATCCACTATGAGCACATATTATTAGATACGAGAGATCATATCTCTCGGCCTAATGTCTATTAGGTCAGTGAGGAGGAACTTGTGTTTCAAGCATAACCTTATCAACTATATGATAGCCTCAATTAAAAAGTTCATTATTAGTATATGGATCTCGAACCTTTCGAGATGTATTATACTCCCATTGCTTCTTTAGGAGATGAAGTCTCTTTTAAAGAAGTCTAAATTACGAGTAACAACCGATTTGAACTTGTAATGGGTGTGAAATAATATCTATGACACGAGTTGTACTTCAATCTTTAAAGACAATTTGGGATCATCACAATCCATATCACATATGGTGTCCTTTTGAACCTTGAGATATTCAGTGTTTAGTATGTTCAAGAGTATAAACCCATACGGATTTTGGAGGATCTGTTTGACTATCATAGATTGAATCTTATCCAATAAGGTTCATCATCTTCTTTATGAACATATCGTGAGATGTTCCATATAGAGTTAATTGTGAAACCCTTTTTACAATCTCTGAGATGATCGTCAAGTTATTGACTTAAATATTTGTCACCTTGATCGAATCAAAGTGCTCTAATTGTCAAGTCGATATCGAATTTCATTCTTAAATGCTTTGAGCATTTTAAACATTTTGTGTTTCATTAAGTAAATCTTTTACTTAAAATACTTTAAGATGAAATACTGTTATTCCTATTTCTAGCTGTCTTGCTTGTTGTCTCTCGTGCATATATATGCATGAGTCTCATAAAACCATTCAACTTTGTGATGGTTGTCTATTCTTGTCATCTTGTTCGATAAATAAAATTCACACACCTCAATTGATCCTAGATCTAATGAGTCTACCGTTCCACATAGGGTGGAATTTAGAAATGTGATTCTCATTCTGTGACTTAGATGACATTGCTAGAAGTACGGAATCAATGGATTTATCATTTAGCATATAATGGTTATTTTTCGAAGTGAACATTTCAAATAGACAAATCTAGGAAAATTTTATTATTCCAAATAATAAATTTTACAACCACTTTAATGCTAATATAGAAATAACATTTATTTCATTACAAGTTCATAATGGCTAGGTCAATAATATCTTAGAGCTAATGTAGCAACTCTTGCTTCATTCCCTACTCGTAGATTGACTTCTCCTCCAACTAATCTTCTACTTCTGAGTAATCTCCTGCATATTCAAAATGTGAGAATTACAGTAGATATCCAATATCCAAGTAGAGATTTCGAAAGAGGAGTACCTGAAATGTCAGTCATTGGTTCTTCTTCTTGACATATCTTACATCCTACTCTTTAGTGATCACGCATAAAACATGAAATCACTTATTTAGGCAACACTTTGCCTTCACTCTTAATCTAGCTCTCCCATGCGGCTTGTCTATTCAACTCCCTTTCCCTTTCAATCCTGAGGGAATCAATGACAACTTTTGCCTCTATGTCCTTCTCTGTCTGTTTAAGCATCTTATGCAACTCCGTGATTATAGTCTCATCTGATGCTTATGATGTTCAGTAATGAACAAATCAAAGCTCGGAGGAAGAGATTCAAGTATCATGTCAACCGTGAATTCTCTTAGAATAGACGAACCAAGTCTCTCTAAGTAATCAATGTGGCTCCTCATCTTGAACACATGAGTATCCACAGAGTAGCCCTGAGCCATCTTGCTCTTGATTAATAACTTGATGACCTTGTAGCGCTGAATACTAGCCAGCTTTCGAAATATTTCCTTAAGCGCCTTGATCATATTATAGGCATCCATAAAATTTATCTGCTTCCGAAGCTTAGGTTTCATTCCTGCTAACATCATACAGGCTACTTCATCAGAATCAACAAAATACTTATGATAAGTGTTTTGATCTATTTTAGAAACGGTCGAAGGCGGTGGATTTGGGATGGGTGTCTCAAGGACGTACAACTTTCCGTCACTCTTGAGAACAATTCTTAGAGTTTTGAACCATTCAGGGAAGTTTGTGCCATCAAGCTTATCCTTCTCAAGGATAAATCGCAAGTCCGTAAATTTTGAACTCATTCTATAAGTTAAATATGTAAAATTTATATTTAAAATTAGAATTATTCTAATTTTGGTTCATATATTATAATCCATTATTTTCTTCAGATCAAATACTTTCAATAGTATTGATTCGGAAACTTTCAACTGAGTGAAGTTTCATAGTGAGTCAAGATCCGTATTTCATTGAGCAGTAAGTGCGCTCCAGCGCAACCCTTAATGCTCAACTATTTAGGTAAGAACTCTTTTCAATTGCATCATATGCAACTCTTGTTTTTTTATGAAATGAGTATCTTATACTTGGTGTATTATCCCATCTTGTGCAATGAGTCCAAGTCCGATATCCTTGCTCGGTTAAGTTTAACAATATATGAGTATCGGCAAAGCAACTTCTAGCACACTCAGCTCAGACATGACCTGTGCTAGTCACTACTTCCTGTGTGCCCCTTTCCAAATTCAATTTCCCACACACCCAGCTCCGGCATGACCCATGTGGAAAACTGTCTGAGTACCAAGGGTTATAGTGACATGGGAGGCACTTCATTACTTAATATTCTGAGAGATTTTGTTTTAGATTTAATAAATATAAACATCACAGAAACAAATTAAATATGGTATGAGCCTATTCCTCACGAGTGATCATGAGGTTCCCTAATCTTATATCTACTCTAGATTTAAGGTGTAATCTTCAATGGACCATTCGTTGTGTGTGTGTGAAGATCCAATGTCATCTTCTGAAGATTGCGCAAAGATCTTTGTCTTGTAGTTTTGATATAAAATCTTTCCTAACAACAATCATATTGCTAGAAAAAGTAATTTATAACTTTAGACAACTCACAGGTTGCCATAAATATTAAATATATTTATGAGCATTCACACACAAGATTACATCACAGAACAATCACAGATCTAACGCTCGTACATATTTATATATTCAAATTCCATGTATAACAAAAATTAGGGTATTTGCAAAAATCAGCCTTATTCCGTTTGAAACGGAACCATTCTGTTCTAAACGGAATCAGCCCTGAAAATCCCTAACAAAAATTCTACCTATTCTGTTCGGAACGGAATTACACTAGAAATTATGTTTCCTTTTATTTTAGTTCCATTTCCAAAACAGATTCCGAAAAATAATTTTTCGAAACTTGTAGAAATCATAATATCCAATATTATATTCCTAGAAACTATTTCTGTGATGTTTTGAAATAATATTTTTAAAACCCTAAAATTTATTATACTAGAATTTTATAAATTTTAAATATATAATCGACGATTATTTCCTTAACAAATACTCTGATATCACAAGCGATTATTTGAAAAATTAAACTTAAATAATAATAACAACTCAATCAACGATAACTTAAATAAGAAGCTAAATAATTGTATTTGTGAAAAATTAAAAATTGAAATTAGTCATCTAAAAGTCGAAGTTGTAAGTTTAAAATGTGAAAGTAAAACTCTCAAATCTGCTTGCGCCAAAAATGTTTCAAGTAAACTTGATTTAGACAACTTATTTATAGGGTAAAAACCAAATGATAAAACTGGTTTAGGGTTCAAGAAAAAGATCGGTAATAAACATGTTCCTTCAAGACCTAAAAATAATATAATAAAAAGGGAGTTCAATCAACCTTAGAATAGAGGAAGTGCATTCATGTACCGAGACTACTTTAAGAGCCGAAGTCCTAAAAGTCGAACTTCTAAACATTTTAGTAATAATAATAGGTTTAACAATTTTCACTATTTGGTGTCACAACCGAACGACTTTATAAAAGAGGTTCAAATGGTTATTTTTATGAAATAGTCGACACACATGTCCTGAGAAAGATTCAATATAATGAATCACAAAATCGAGCTCCCAAACATTACACTAAAGAACATCCAAAACAATATTTTTCAAACTCAAATAATTTCGCAAAATCAAAAAAATTTCAAAACCAATAATTTTTCAGAATCAAACGTTTTTAGTGCCAAGTCGACCGAACCAAGACTAAGGAAAGCCTAGTTTTCATTGCACTATAAGAATCATTTTGTGAAAGATACTAAAGAGACTTCGAGCCCCTACTTGTTCGTTTTACAACTATTGTTGCAAAATAGGGCATATCTCTCTAGAGTGTCCCTTGCGTAAACCCACTTATTATTCTAAATTTGTGTGGTTGCGGAAAGACAGAAATGTTGAAAGCAATTACTCATTAAATGAGAAGAAATCGAAGTCTACCTAGACGCTTCGATTTCCCCCCTATTTAAATTAGTCATATTCTAAGGGGGAGTTGCGGTCAAGTTTTACCTTGACAGATCTAACTTGTGGGTCGAGAAAGTTTTTGTTTGAGATATAGGTAAATTGGACAACTTGACGTGAATCAATCGAGAAATGTAGACATTCGACGCGACTTGTGTCTTTTGAAAATCAAGGTCATGTGAAGAAATTGATCGAGTTGGTTAAATGAGATTGAAGTCGACAATATTTTCACCAAGTCATGAGCGTCTTGTTATCTATCCGATACTTGGTCGAGATTATGCTATTCATGATAAAATCTCAATTTATTTACTCATTATATATTATTTCTTCGGTATTTTATCTCTTCTTGGATTTTCATTTAAGAGACTATTATTTTTTAACTTTGTTTAAAATATTATATGTATGTTTCAATAATATCAAAATATTTTTTTTTTACAATGTCTTGATGAAAGTTTATTATAAAACTCTTTCTGAACAGTTTTTGTGAAACCTTAAAGTAATCTCTCAGTCATTTTTAACGGGTTATTGAACTCAGGAGAGCATCTATTTAGGGGGAGTTTGATGATCCCTTTTGACTGTTTTTCAAAAAGAGGGAGAAAATAAAAATGCTGCATTTTACGGAATAATTTTGAAAATCATCAAAAGGGGGAGATTGTCATTCTCGGTTTGATGATATTTAAAACTATTTCGTAATTACTAATTTTGTTTGAGTTTCATGTTTAATATCAGGAGTTTTATCAAGTTCGAGTCGACGTGCGAAACTTTATTCAAGTTCGAGTCGACGTGCAAAAGTTCTAGCTCGATCGGTTTTGAAGTTGTCGAAGAGTTGCGTCGATTTTTTCTAGCTTTCAAGTTTCGCATTCTTGGCGTTCAAGTTTTGGAGCTCTTTGTGTTCTTCTAGTGTGTAGTAAAGTTTTGAGTTATATTAGTTTATACTAAAAATAGTCTATTCTTGCAAAAGCAGTCTTATTCGGTTGTCAACGGAATAAGCTGGGATTATTCTGTTGTCAACGGAATAGACAGTGGGATTCCGTTGTCAACAAAATACACAGATTTCTAGCCGTTTGAGCATTTCTTTGGCTGATTTTGTTTCCTCTTTGGTATTCCATTGGCAACGGAATAACTGTGTTGTCAACGGAGTAGTATGTTTTTCCTTATTTGGGAGCTGCTCCTTCCATCTTTAAAAGGCCAGCTCCAATCCGATTTTCACAACCATATTTTAATAAGAAAAAGCAAGAATTCTCTCTTTAGTATTGAATAATATTCACTCAATAGTTTTGTAAGATTAGGGAGTAATTAGCGAGCGATTATTATTTGTTGGTTGATCAAAAGAAATTATTTGTAAGTTGATTGTTATACCGGCCGTCAAGAGTTTGTTGTAAGGCGACCGTGGATGATGGTTTTGTAATCAAACATTATTTGGATTAGTGTCTATCAGAGCCGCAAGACAAGTTCTGGAGAGTAGGCACCTCATGAAGGCGATAAGGACCGCTAGCGAGTAAACGGGTGGTTAAGGCTAACGCAACCACCTCGCCGAATTTGTTAATAAATATGGTGTTCTGTATCGCATTTACTTTCAATTATTTATCTTACTTCTTGTTTATTTTAATTACTTTGTCAATTAGAATTTAAATGACTATCAGCAAAAGTCTAAATATTAAAAAAATACAAAATCCTAAAAATTAGTATAATATTCACGTTTCCGCACGTTTAGGCCTATTTAACCCCCCTATAGGCCTCCAGTAAACAACAGGTTAGCCTTTTTTTGTAGCGGAATGTCATAGCCGATGCTACGGCACTATGGCCTTATATTGGACATGCAATATAATTTGGAATTTACGTAAAATATAAAAACATATTTCCTGAATATTTGAACATATTGAACTATTAGAATAATGGATACTTAAAATAAATATAGAATTTGAGTATATAAATGAATACCTCTTTTTGATAATTTGAATTAGAAAATAAATATTAATTTTTGACATCTGGATCCGGATATTATGGAGACCGTAATCCGAACTCGACATTAAAATTCAATACAAGGTTCAAATCCTAATGAAAGGATCTTGATCTAATTTTTTTTGAGATATGAATATTTTTCGAATACGATTTGAAAAATTATCCAAATCATAACCCCTCTCAATTACATCCCAAATAAAAGAAAAGATTATGAAAATTTCACTTAAAGCGCGATTATCCCTTGTTAGATCATAAAAGTAAAATTGTTTGTTAAAAATCATCTATGTTCCACGGATACGGATATGAATATCATATCTGATACGATACAGATACGACGATACGGTAAATCTCAAAAAAATGTAGAATACGGATACGATGATTTTATACATTATTTTATTATTTATTAATTATATTTTATATATTTAATTAATTTATATATATTTAGATATTATAATTTGGTGTAGGAAATACAAATAATTTGTTATTATAGAAATATCTTAATGCATAATATTTGTTTGGTATCGTTATTTGAATAATTAGATGTTTTAATCTTATTTTGTTCATTTTTTGTATATGTTAACATGTGTTTTAAAAATATTTGTTCTTATGTTAGAAGTATCTAATGTGGATTTGGGATGTATCTGTGAAGTATCCGTTATTATTTTATAATAAAATATTATGATATGTCACGTGGCGTAGCCGATACAGTATTCAACCTTTTCATACGGGTGTCAGTATCCGGGCTGAATTTTTGAAATATTCGCATGTCATAGAAAATCATTGTTTAACAATTTGTCGTTTTTAACTAATGCATAATTACACCCGCTTTTTTCTGTGTATTTATACATGATTAATGTGAGAAATTATGGTGTGACAGTGTAGATTCTTTACTGATCCCATAAAGTAGAGCAGGTCTCTATTTTAGTATATAGACTATACCTATTAGGCTATAACTCCCCTCTATAAGATTAGATCATCTCCATTATCTAATGGCAGGATGTATCGCTTCCAAGGATTTATTATTTAGGGTGTAAACTTAATCAAATTAAGATATGCAACTGATATGTTGTTACATGTATGAATAGTTGATTCTCAATTGCTTAAAGAATGGAGAAGATCACTGGATCCGATAAATCCAATAGGAATTAAGCAATGTTTATATTTGTTTTGCATGTCAGGATGATTGGTGATGTCACTTCATGAGACCTTTCATTAAATTAATTAATAAGTTTGCTTTTGCACATAAATCCTCTTAAACCGCATATTCCTGGTTTCATATTCTGTAATTTCTTTTTCCAAAAAATCAGCCTTCGGTTTGTCTTCTTCCGTGTGTGTGTGTGTGTGTGTGTGTGTGTATATAGTCCGTCTAGGAAACTAATGTTAGTATAAAGCATTTGATACTAATGATTTTTGGACCGTTTGATCTATTTTAATTTTATCATCATAAAAATTCATATAAATTTCAGATCAAATAGATACAATAATAATTCATAAAACTTTCTTATCAAAATGCATATTAACATTATTCATACAATTTAATTTTATTAGCAAATCTTACATTTGTGTATGCAATAAAACAATATTATATGGGTGAATATGTATAATCTTTTATTAGTGATTATTATATTAATGACTTCCTGACATTATTATTCCCGTTTCTTAAGCAGCACGCTCGCAACGAATCAAGGAGAGACACCTGCCTAGGAGATATTATGTGCATATTATTGTGTGGTGTTAGGCGTCACAAAACTTCATATTTTTATGTACTTAAATTTTTACTTATTATTAGCCTACGAGCATTTTAGCAAAACAAATTTACTTATTATTATTTTTGTTTAGTTTTTTGTTTAAGGAAACTCACGCTACACGACGGGTTTTTAGTCATGTAGCATGGTAATATATATAAGCGATAAATCATATTTAAAATTAAACAGATAATATATAAAATTTATTTTTTGCAAATGGTTCATGCTATGGTTAGTAGAGTATAATGTATATGGATAAAAATGTCATGAGATCAAATTCCGGCAAATACAATTCTATTAAGAACATATTTAACAAAGTTTCTTAACTCATTAAACATGTGAATCTAAAATATATATATATATATATATATATATATATATATATATATATATATATATATATATATATATATATATATATTTTTTTTGGAGACAATAAAATAGTATATACATAAAATAATGAAATATAGAAAATAAAAAAATATATTGAAAAGCGAAAGAAATATCATACGGTTGCATTTTGAATGTGTTCAACCTCACCAGGATTTCGAATTTCCCTTTGTTAATGATTTAGAAAGGGGGAGTCCAATTAATGAGATTGCTCTCCTTGGAAGGGTGCAGTGTAATGATGAGTTGGTTTTTACAAAAGCAAATAATGTGATATGAAGCAAAGAGTGATTTAAAAATTGGTTCTTTAGCTTCTTTTTATATTTTTGGTATATGGTCAAAACTATATGCATAATGCATGGGTCTTTAATGTTTTGTTTTGACTCAAGTCGGGTTCTGAATCTTGACATATATTTGGTATTACTGTATTAGGAATCAAATTTTTTTTATAGTCATATATAAGTTTGATATATATATTTAAAAATGTATTCACTAAACCTTAATATATATTACTAGAATAATGCTTGCGCTTCGTTGTGAATATTTTAATTTTATTATTTATTTCAATATGTAATATATAAATTACAATTACGAAAATCAAAATAAAAATTTGAAATGAATTCTTACCCTAATGGTAAGATATTTTGAAAATTTTTTATGTGATTTTTGACAAAGAAATTTTAACAAACTTGGTTATTTTTTAACTGAAAATGCAAAACTAAATCCAAGCTCTAATAATGACTCTTAATCCCAACTTCAAAGCAAAAGTGGTAATTGGTGGTTTCAATTTCAATTTTACTTTTTTTAGGGTAGCTTTAAAAAAAGTTAATTTGTTGTTTAATGTGGCCTTAATTGTCTATTACTGTATGCTTGTCAGTGCCATCATTCAACTATGCTCTCTGTCACGTAATTTATTATTCCAAATCTCAAATTATGATCTATTCTATCATAACCTGGTCTACTTAAATCTTTTTTCTAGCCCTAGACTAGGATAAAGTTATCATTTTTTTTCAATAAAAAATGAAAAAAAAAGTTTGTAGGACATGTAATATATAATAATTAATAATATAAGGTTTGTAGGATATAGAATATATAATAATGTTGGTAGGATATACCGTAATATATTCCTCACTATAATATCTAAGCAAACAATAATCAATTCTCTTATAAAAAACAAAAAAAAAAGTTTCATAGAAAAGGCATATCCTTTTCAAAAAGAAAGAGAAATGCTTGTGAAGATAAAGAAAAAAAGAACAAAAGGAAGGAAACATATGGTATAAGCCATGGCCAAAAAGTATGTTACAAGAAAGGAAAAAGATGCAATCATTTCGGTCCCTGCGTGGTCTCTTTCATTTCATTTTGACGTGACACAGACGAACCAGAATTCTAATTCGTGTGTTACAACATTTTTGTTTATGTCTTTCATTTTCATTTTGATTTAAAGAGATGGGACATTATTGAATTGACATGAAATGTGATGTGATATGAGGTACCTTTTCTGAATATTTAAATAAATCTGTACCAGATTGCACAAAGAACAATGGGCATGGGATAAGGACGGCGCAGTTTAGTGGTGACTCTGTGAGTTTGCTAACTTGCGCTAAGTGCTTGATTTATTTATTTAATGATGTAGTTTAGTGTGTATCTTTTTGGAGGTTTGTTTTGGGTTTGGGGTATTTTTTTTGTCATTTTGTGTTGAATGTGACGTATAAATTTTTTAGGCTGATTTTGTGACGAAATTGTGATTTGGATTTTTTTTATGAGGAGTATGGTGAGAATTTTATTTTATTTATTTTTATGGTTGGGTGATTTCAAAAGTGAAAAGGATGGAAGAACTAAAAATGCAATTTCTATGGATCAGCCCGCTATAATATCCCATGGTTTTATATATTTTTTTTCAGATTTAAAATATTTTCTTGATAGTTTAATTTATGTTTTCTTATGTATACATACATAAATACAGAGTATTAGTATAATGTGCCAGCTTATGACAACTGTTCAAATTTTCAAAAAGTTATCCAATACTCACTTGATTATTCTCTAATTATTATAGACAAGTGAAATAATAATAATAATAATAATAATAATAATAATTTGAAACTTAGCTTATAAATATTTAGATACAGAAAAAGATGCTTAATCCATAATTGCAATAACTTGCATAAATTATTATTTATTTATTTTTTATTTTTTGAGGAAATTGGCATAAAATAATTTAACTCATTCAAGTATTTATCACATGCACTACGGGACAAAATCCATACAAAAAAGTTTCCAGCATGCAGTTGTGGATGATCTGAAATTTGGCAGTGAAACTTTTCAACTGATAAACTCACAGTACGAACTCATGAATTATCATAAAAATGCAGGGACTGCATCGCAATAACTTAATCTCAAGTCTCAACCCATATCACGGTGTTTCCTCGCCAGGCTTCAACTAATAAAATAATGAAATATCCAATAAAAAATGGACTTATAGTGTAATATTTGATTACTACTAACAAAGTTCTTCAAACTATTCATTCCTATCTCAAACTCAATCTCTATTCTCCCATTCAAAATCCCATTCAAACGGAGAATGGATCGTAAGTAAACATAAAAAAAAGCCAAAAAATTACATATATCTCTCTCGCAGAATATAATACTCTCACTCAGTAGAAAATTTCCTTTTTTCCCAAAAAAAATCCCAAAATTAAAAATCAACCCATTAATCAATCAAATCAAGCCATCTCTCAACAAAAAACCCAATCCAGTCACCACTTTCGTTTTATTATTATTATTATTATTATTATTAACCTTCGGCTTCACTGACGGCAGCTCCCACTCAATCACAGCCGTCGATTTCTCCTCCGCCTTTTCAACGGCCGAGATCTCATCTCTCACATTTACAGAATCCTCCAACAATCTCTCGTAATTATCAGACAGCCATTTATTCCGCATGTACTCTGTTTTTCTCCACGGAGGGAAACTTAATCCTTTCTTCTTCAAACTCTGTCTAGCAGACTCTGAAACGACGGAAATTATTTGTAATAATCGATCTGATTTTCCTACGAAAATGGACGGCAGAGATTGAAGCACGGCTCTGTGGCTCTTTGTGGACCGTGCGATCTCAAACTCCGATTTGAAGTCGATATCCACTATTATCCTCTCCAGTCCATCGTGCACCACGTCTATGTACTCATACTCACCTGTTTAAAAAATCAAATGTTAAAATAAGAGGTAGATTTCAATTACAATAATATGGCAATTTTCAAATAAACCCTTAACTCTAACAACATCTTTAACATCATAGGATTTTTGAAAACTAAAATCCCTTTTTTGCGGTTTATTGAAAATCCAAGGAGTTAGAAGTATTGTATTTTAAATATTGAGAAAAGTTAGGGGTTTAGTTGAAATTTCCCTTTTTAAGGGGGGTGGGAGTGAATAAGTACCGGAAGGGAAAGAGGCGGATTTGTCCCAGCGGGATTTGCACACGGAGGCATCTCGGCCGTTGGATCTCAATCCGTCGGCCACGATTCTCCGCAGCTCGTTCTTGTGTTTGTTGCTGGCCTTGTGCTTATCCACTAACGCTGCCACGTCAGCGAGGAGATTCCTCTCTGACACGCTGGCACACACCACCATTCCCTGGTTAATCAAAAAATTAAAAATACATTGAGATATGTATGAGATTGTATTATATAGTTGTTAACTTAGTTAATTAATTGGTTGATTAAAGTGTGATTGGATTATTATATTGAGGAGAAGATAAGGAATTGGATCCTGTTGGGGAATAGGGGAGCGGGTTTAGCTTTCAACCAGATGAGATTGGAAAAGAAAAATCAAAAGAGATTACTGTTCGATTAATTTAATTATGGAACTATGTGCAAATTGTAGAAAAATAATTAATAAAATTAAAATCGACTCTTTAAAGTTTATTAAACTATTATTCGCGTAATTTTCACTACAGTCCTCCAGTAAGCGTACTTATTACACTTTATTTCAAATGAAACTCAGTTCAGTCAAAAATTCAGTCAGTTTGATCCCTCGTCTTTTAGATAATTACACTGAAACTCAGTTCGTACCTTGATCAGGTCGGCGGCGTCGGCGGAGGAGATCACCGGGGCCGGCGGATCGCCGGCGGTGAGATCAGCCTCATCATCGGAGATATCATCGCAGTTTCCATGGAAGCAATTACATCTGCTCTTCCCGCACTTCCCTTTTGAATTATTATCCCCAGTTTCTTCTATAAAGTTAATCACCATTTTGTCCAGACAAATCGATCCGACCTCTGCATCGAGCTTCTCTGATGAGGTGTTGCGCAGAACACCCGCGAACTGTTTTTCGAACAATCTTTTCAAGCGGGATTTGGGTGCCGGTTTGATTGCGATCGAAGGATCGAAAGGCTGGATCTTCATCGGAAACGGCATTACGAGAAGAGGTTTTTTGAGGTTTTGAGAATTTTTTGTTCTGAGCTTGAAATGAAAAAGAGGGAAAGAGAGAAGAAAGAGAAAATTACTCTCTTAAGAAAACTCGAAAATTAGTACTTACTACTCTTTACTACAACGATTCCATTTATAGTAATATGGAATTATGAGTGGTAAAATGGAAAATGAGAAAATCGAGCCTGAAATGGGGATTGATTGGAAGAGGAAAAGAATAAATGCAAGGATCAGATCAAAAACGAAGAACCCAAAACAGTAAATGCAAGCACCAGATCAATTGCTGCTAACACATCATGCTTGCATGGATTTCCATAAAAGAACAAGATTAAATACTACTTAATATGCACAATTAAAGCTCAAAATTCAACTGATCTTCACAATTCACAAAGAACAATATTAAACTGATTCTTTGACTCCTCAAAGAGGGAGGGAGATGAATGGATTGTTGCACGTTTCCAAGCCAGAATCGCTTCTCTCGCAAGAGAAAAATGGAATCAATCAATCGATTTTCATTTCTATTCTTCTGGCTTCTGTTTTTGTTTTTGTTTTCTTTTTCGTTTTTTGCTTTCTGTGAAGAAGAAAGAGAAGCCGTTTTAAAGGGCAAAGTAAGCGCTGAACATATATTTTCACTTTCCATAACCAATTGTATTGCGGGTCATATTTATTGCACTTACTGACCCGTTACATGTAAAGTAGAAATCAGTTTATGTTCTCAATCAGAAATAACTATACACTACGTAAATATAAGTACCAATTCTGTGTGTATATTTATATAGCGGGTTTTTAAGATAATAAGATGACCCGTTATATGTAATTATAGAAAGGTGATTGTTGTGTTGATATAAGTTTAAGTGGGCACAGAATAGCTGACGTGGCGTATTTATTGGGCACAGATTATGCTAAACTGTGACACGTCACTTTGTTATTCTAGAAAACCGTAGCATTAATCCGAATAATGAACAGTACATAGTAAGTCTCAAAATGAATAATAATAATAATGGGCATTTCCATTATTAATAAACTGGAGATGAGTGAGGACGTTGAACTCAAGACTGTGATTTTTACACGTGTCGTGGTCAAGAGGGATTAAATTTTGGATTTGAATTTGGATTTTGTGTTAATTATGTTGGTATGAAAAGATGTAGAAATACTGAGAGAGATACGTATTTGATAGGGTATTATTGTACCTATAGTGGCGTGATATTAAAAGGCGGGAAATAAGGGTGCGAAAGAAAGCTTCCACTCAAGTGTTGCTTGTCATTAAAAACCGGGATTAGAAATCCCAATTGCAGATTAGGGGAATCTATTTGGACCAATTTTGAAGGAAAACAACAATTGTATTATGGACCCTATTGAGATATAGGATCTTAGATCTTTCTTAAGATTAGGGTCTTAAATTATTTGCTCTGCCGTTTGTTAGGGATTGTATTGAAATTATTGTTGAATATTTATTTGTATAGTGATCATTTTTTTACGTAACATTGTGGGTATCGTATTTTTTATTAGCGGTTTTGTGATTCATTCCATGTTTATGTAAGAATATGACAATAGTTTGTGTGACTGCGTATATTGATATAAAAAACTGAAAAAAATATCTGCGACTGGTTGTTTAGAGGGTCCAATTTTATATCCAGTCAGAATCAAATAAAAGGAATTGTTTGAATTTTGGGACAATGAAATTCTTATCTTACGAGTATAAAATTGATATTTAAAAAAAATTAAACAAGTGGTCTAATAAATTTGGTAAACACGGAAAATCTGTGCCGTAGAGTACTCTACTAAAAGGAAAAATTATCATCGCATACAAAATTTGTAGGTATCTGTATGTAATAATAATTCTAGCCCCCTAAAAAGTTGACTAGACTCTTTCAAATAAAATAAGACAATATTTCAAATATATTAATTAGATCTACATCTTTCAATTTTTCAGGGAATAATTTACCCAAAATCGAAAATGTCAGCTTTTGCAACTTGAGTTAGATATTAGTGCATGTGATCTCTCGCCTATTTTCATTAAAATAAGACTGCTTCATTTTCTTCAGCCCAAGCTGTGAACAAACGCAAAGCTCAAATGAGGAAGAAAGGTTAATCTGATTTAATCCCTATTTGTTATCTTTTATCTTATGAAAAAATTGCAATAATTGCATGAAATTCATCGTGGCTCGCATAAGCAAAACGATATAGCAAATGACTTATAGTCTAGTTGGTCAAAATATTTACATGTATAGTAAAAAATAATGAATTTAATTCCCGACAAACACAATATAATACATATTTAGTAAAATCTCGTTGAGTTGAACATATAACAAAAAGGATGTATTCTCTCTTAAAATAATAATTCTTTCTATATATCTAAAAGAAAATAATAATTTGTTGTGTACTTATCATATATGAAAGAATTTTTTTTTTATTTTGCAACCGCAGTTACTTTTTTTGTATGTACAACTAGCATTTTCGTCCTTTGAAATGGAGCAAACAATTCAGATTGCTCTGAATTTGCGTCATCTCAAATAGTGTTTTCTAATGAACAAGTTAATTAGGGGTTAATTATTGTAGTTTAATACATATCTTTTGTAGTGTGCGCCACTTTTCGCCGAAGTAGGAAACTGGTTGAGACTTGAGGTACCGAAAGATAAAAAACCGATGCAGATGCACAAGAAAAACTTGCGTTATTTGTGCCCAACAATAGTGTTCCGAAGACTTCAAAGGAAAATAATAGTTTATCCAAGAATGATAAATTTAGTAAGTCACGAAACTACGAGTGTCGTTAGCTTAGATACGGCATCACTGTGAAAGTGGATTGCGTTTAATTTGAGATAAGACTTCATCTAATTGCAATTGAATCGATCTGGATTAGAACCAGTGGAATCATAAAATAGTATCCAGCGAAATTAACCGATCTCAATTGGTACCCCACAAAATCATAAAACAGTATCCTAGTGAATCATCGACTCTCGAGGGGTGGTACTTGTACTGTTATTTGTTACTTATCGCATTTGATTTATCTATTTATCATGTTTATTTTTGTACATGTAGCATAAAATGTGCTAAATATATAGGTCTTCTGGGGTTTCAAACATTTTTTTAATGGAACCTTATCGAGTAAGATGGTTTCTGAGAGGTTATCAGCAGGTCCTCTTATTAAGTGTGACTACTTTAACATTTGGAAACTTCCTATTTTACCAAAACTAAAATTATTCCTTTGGAAGCTTTGTAGAGGTATCCTTCCAACGCAAGATTTTTTAATTACAAGGGGCTGACAACTAGTTAGTCGTTGCCCGCTATGCCGACAAAGCCAAGAGATTGTAAATCATATTTTGCTTCACTGTCCGGTGGCGACGGAAGTTTGGTCCATTTGGACAATTGGGGGTAGATTTGGAAATACTTCGATGGTAGAGAGAAGAGAATTTCGGGGACGGGAGGTGGCATCACTCGTTTTTTTATTGTTTGAACTATGGAAGGAAAGATGTCGGAGGCCATTCAGAAATGTTGAGATAATGCCACACTACATTGTTGCGAGGGCATTAGCTGAACTACATTGTTGGGAGAGAATAAGCTTTTTATAATCCTTTTTTTTTTTAGGTTATCGGTGCTCCTTAATTTGAAAGGAACTTTGGGTATTGCATAGATTAAAGGGGGCATCTCGCTCTCTACTGGGGATTTGTGGTGTTAATCAAAGCACAAGTGACTAGCTAAATTGTATAATTTTGACTTTCATTTTCTTAATCTAATCATTGGGTGAGGGGTAAACCCTCCTCAATTTATTCAAAAAAAAAAACATTTTTTTTAATGTTAGGGTTTGAAACATTTTTTGGAGCATTCGAACAGCTTTTTTAATTTTCGTTCTACTTGCTTATTATGAATAAGTTGTTTGACACTAAATGTTCGAAACAAAAAGCAGAAGGAAATTGATCCCAACACAGAGTGTGAAAAGAAAGCAAAATTTTGTTTCAAATCCGTAATTTTTGAAAAAGGTTTTTTTACAAATCCAAACATAAACCGACTATTTTTTTGCAAATTTATTTATTATAAGGTTATTTTTGGGAACAACTCCTATGAAAGTTACTTTCGAATTAGAATGAGAATAAAACTAAAAAAAATAGGTTATTTTGAACCTAGATTATATCCTACTGAGTAGACTCTCTTTAATAACATAAGAAACAATATTTCATATGTATTAATTACATCTTCTATCTCATCCAATAATTTCTCTCAAAATATGAAAATTTAAGCTTTTGCAACTTGGAATTCGATATTAGTGCATGTGATCTTGCAAAGAAATCTATTTTATTGGCTAGGAGCATTATCTTTTATCCTTTCTCACTTTCTTCCCATTAAATGAACAAAAAGCAACTAAGAACAACTCTTAAAAAGCATCACAATCACAAGCATTGTAGACTTAGTTGTGTATATATCAAAATATCATATAAACAAGATATAAATGAGAGGAAAAATTATTAAAGACAGATGACATTGTATAAAAGGGCATACATATATAATGGCATTAATTATGACAGAGTACCATTAAAATGAAAACGAGAAATATATACTGCAAACAAATATAGGTACTACGTACTACTTGATTTTTTCTTTCTTTTCTTTTTGCTTTTTCAGTTATATATATGCTTTGATTTTTTATTAGCTTTTATCATGATAATAGACTGATTTGTGTATAAACGGGCTTCATCCTTTACATAAAATGAGGAGGGCGGGGGATCCTTGGTGGTAGGTTGTGTACAAGTATATATATTGTACAAAATATGTGGAAATAAATGGACTCTCATGTGTGTTCTAGTTTTAGTGACTCGACAAGAAGACTTGATCCAAGTCACAATTTGCTAAATCCATCTTCTATTAGGTGGCACGGGTTCATTAGGAGCTCAGCCATGTAATTTAATTGCTTGTTCTAGTTTGTTGAGCCCTTGCGATTTTGCGTGATCAATTTTATAATTGTACTCAACACGCAATTTGGGTTGTAATTAGAAGCACATTTGAAGATATCAACATTCGTATAAAGGCCAAACGTACAGTACTTGTCCATCTCAACTATTTATTGCATTATTGCGATATATGTATGCTAATTGCGATATATGTATGCTAATAATTGATCATCATGGTCTAGTATCTTCACATAATAATAACTTTCATAATAGATTTCTCAAATTAAAAAGGAGAAATACTAAATGTAAAATTTTATGTCAAGAAACATAATACTTGCAAAATAATTTGGCTCTTGTACTCAAAACCTATCACTACCTTTAAGTTTTAACATTTTAATTTTCCAAAACCTAATATGAAATTATAAACTATATCAAATAAGGAAAAAAACTTGGATGACGCCTTTCGAGTCCTTTCTCTTTCAAAAACCTTTTTATAGGGTTTCACAGCTGAATAATAATATAATTAGAAAAATGATATATATTGAGGTAGGCCCCAGTAGTAGGTGCGAAATCACTTTCAGACAGATGGGCTCCACATTAGAGACAGTACTCTTATTTATTTATTTTGAATAAAAAGACAGTACTCTCTGTTCATGCCGTTGCTTTATTTGATACGCCTTATGAATCATCATCATGAGTATGTTCAAAGAGGTTAAAGATTAAAGTATACTATGTGACAAAGAAGGGGGGGCGGGGGAGTTAATTGAGTTGAATGTGGAAGTTTGTACTATTAAGCATTGACATGTTATTTCCTAGTTTTTTCTTATGAATGGATAATGTATTTTGTGTTGTGTTATGAAGATTCGTAAAGATATGAATAACATGAGAGTAGGAAGAATTGTATCAAATGTAAAACTAATGTTAATATTAATGCATAATGTTATACAATGACGAGATTTGTATGAATTTCATTTCTTTTTCCAACATTTAAACCATAATTGAGATATTAATATGGGAAATGAGAAATCACAACAAGAGTACTGTAACGACCCGTAACGACGGATTGAAATTATATGTTATTTTCTGCCGTTTTTATATACGCTATATATTATTTTCATTTTTTTAAATATATAATGTTTACCGAATTAATTTTTATATACTTTTTGTGTTCAGTTTATATGTTTTTATATACTGTTTTTATTTTTTTAAATATATATTGTTTTACCAAATGAATTTTTTATATACTGTTTATTTTTAGTTTATATGTTTTTTCAGTTTTTATATACCGTCGCTACAAGATCAATACAGTACTCGTCGCGCAGTATCAGCTCCCTATTAATATCATTACCTTCATTGCACAGGCCGCGACTCAAAAGTACCTTGATTTCAAGAATTATTCAAATTGAATGCCATTCTTTCTTTTGATAAAAAGATAGTTATTTTGAAGTTGTTTTCTTTTTAAATAAAATAGATATGAGATTTACTTTATAATTAAATTGAAAATGCAGATCCAAGAACTCAGAATGGAATAGAAAACTAAGAACCAAAGAGGAACAAGAAACCCTAAAAGAGAAACTAGAAATGGTCCCAAGAGTTAGGTGGTAGGCCGGTATGTTCTTCACGGACTTACTACACCACAAACCTCACCTGATTGAGAAAAAAAGATCAAATTGCAAAACAAAAAGATAAAATGGACAGTTTTATTTGTACCCCTGCAAAATCTCATAATATGATGCAAAGCCTCAAAAGATAAATATCGATTATTAATTTATTACACACATTTTATTTTCATATTGACTTCAAAATATTTTTAGAATATCCTTGCTTGTATTTTATACTGATGCATAAATATGTGAGAAAATGGCTGTAGTCGATCTGACTAAACTTATTATTTTTTTTCTTATTTTAACAAGCTATTAGTGATAATTTAATAAAGCTAAATTCTCAAATCATATTTATTGAAACAAAAACTATGGGTTTACATAGTTAATCTAGGTAATACTGTAATTTTGAAACAATCGTAACACCAGATAGCTGAGATGTATTTTTTTTTAAATAACGCTATAATATGAAGGGTTTGTAAAATTAATATTTCAAAACTAACATTTTTTTTTATGACAAACACATATAATTTGAAAATTGTTTTATTTTTCTCTTTCTTTTGTTTCGAACCAAAAAAGTTAGAAATATAAAAATCAGTTATATTTTGCAAAATACTTTTATCCGTTAGGAAGTCTTTTCTCTTTTCCTTCTTTTATTCTGTGTGATAATGTCTTTTTTTTCATAGTTTCTCGGGGATTTTCTGTTCTTTTAATAACGCAAGGCTATTTTTCTCTTTTTAGATTAAGTATTTCAGTAAAAATCGGCTACTGCATCTTACAAAAATAAAAGATTATTTTATAATATAGCTCATTAGATGAATACATCACATAATCTAGTACTATTTTCATGAGCCATAGGCCCATAATCAGAAGAAAGAAAAGAACATGCTGCTATAACTATACGCAATACAATAATTGCGAACAAATATTACCGAATGTGAAAAATAGTACAATATATTTTTTAGAATTTTAATTGGGAACCAAAACTTTGTAAGAAGAATGAAAATGGGACCTAGAAAAAACATATAAGATTACAAATACCCTTACAAAATATGAGAAACATCATAAATACTCGCCATTACTAATTAAAAAAAAATCTAAATTGTCACACTTGCAAATTATTCATCAACAAGTCAAAACTGATTAAAAAATAGCAATTCAAAACTTTTGAATATATTGTATATTCGATACCCCTTGTCGCACAGATTCGTATTGAACAAAAAATATTGTATATTCGATACCGTGTGTTTTGTAAGTTATAGGTGATGTTTATTATTTCCTATCTTTTGTAAAACAAATCATGATATTTCATATATACTTCGAGTATCAAGTATGTATACAATACACGAGATTTTGAGATTTTGCGGGTTATATAAATGAAACCTTTGCCCCAATAATTAAAGGGTTGGTGGGGAATACAGATCCTTACTGTGATCAAACCAATCCACCAGTTAGATTAGATTAATGACGTTTTCAGTTTTCTTTATTGATCTCTCTATGAAAGTGAAAGCTATGTTAATCTGATGATTGGATTAGTTCTCCTAATAAGAATTAGAAGAATAAGCTTTGTACTATGGTTGGGGTTATGTTGAGATATGTGTTGTCAATTTGATATTTTTCTTCAATTTGCATATTTATATAGGGAGATTTTTAAATACCTCATAATTTTCCTGAATATTTTTAAATGACCCCTATATTTTTAATTCGCTTTTTTGGACTTTTATTCTCTATCAAGTGAGTTCATATTTTTACTCTGCAAGGATTAAGTTTAGTAGTCCTTCTATTTCAATTTTCTGAATGAAATAAATATGGATGAAAAATTAAAATTAACTCATATAAAGAGGTTAAAAATTAGTTTACTTTTATAAGGACTAAAAGATAGATGTAAGAATAAAGGGCTTATATAAATTATTCAGAAAATTGGGGTATTTGTAAAATTTCCCATATTGGATAGATCCATCAGATACCATCACAACTGTCAGCCCTATCAGATTAATTGTATAAAATTTCCAGTGAAATATTAGATGATTTTAAAGTTAGTGAATCTCAATTATAGTTGTATAGTTAATATTGATATAGACTTTAATAATAGAAAAATGAAGTGCATGATTCAAAAGAATATATACAAGCTCAGCTTTGTCGTTTTGCCATCATAACAGACAACATTATAGCTTGTTGCTCAATAATATTCCAAAATATAGAAGTGCATGGTTCAGAGAATATATAAAAAATTGGGATAATTACAATTTGGGAAATGTGCAAACATGACGCCGCGGTTATACGACTGTAACATTACTGTATTATAAATATACTATTTTTCTATTTTATATATATTATTTTCTCATTTTATATATTATTTTGCTATTTTATATACTGCTATTTATTCTTTGTATATTTTTTATTTTTTTACTTTTATATATTATTTTCTCATTTATATATATTGTTTTCACTTTTTATGTATACTGTTTTCACTTTTTATGTATATATTGTTATTGGATTCGTCGTGAACGGTCGTGACACATTGCTATCGTACTCTATCCGATCCTTTAAAATTTAATAAATTAAAACAATGTATCATACTCCATCATTAGGCTCATGCATGATGTGCATGCATGCATATCTTTTTATTTTAACACATAGCTTAAGTACGCAGATAAAAAATATACCTACAATGAATTCAAGCAAGCTCTCCTACTATATAGACTTTATTTTTTACGAACAACGTTATGCCAAAGAAAAAAAATGAAGAAATAGCATTTATATGGATAAATAAGTAGATCAGTTTTCAAAAATTAGGGATTCCAAACAAAATAAATTACTTCTAGTTTCAAACAGGGCTAGCTTGAGTCAGATAGAGCCGAGCTCGAGCTTGCAAAGAATTTAGGTTTCAATTTCAAAGCTTGGTTTGACGACATGTAGCTTTAAAAGAATTTAGGTTTCAATCTCAAAGCTTTGTTTGACGAAATGTAGCTTTACAAGAGAGGATCTCGCTCCGCTTTAGCGGTATTCGGTCCCTTTGGTGCTATTTAAATTTTTAATTAGATAAATATGAAAAAAGTGGGTCCATGTATTCAAAATATAAGGAAATAACTCCGTCAAAAAAATATATATAAGGAAATAAACCAAACCACGAAAGGGCCCTAACCCTACCATTGAAATCTAAAATAATCAAAATAATCAATTTTACACCCTAGAGCTCCAGTCTTCAGCTGCCCAAGGACCATCAAATGGACAAATAAATCCTAATCTAAAAATAAAACCAAAACCTGATTTCTTATATAATCATATCTTTTATCTTGAGATAGTTAATTTCTATTACTAAATAGCTTCAATTGAAGCTGCAATGAAATAATTACAGACAAAATGTACACAACCTAATGTACTTTCATATACATACTATATAAAAAGTACACGAATAAGATGAATATAGGGGTTCCTTGGATGTGCTATTAATCAGCACATCAATTGTGTAATTAGCCCTCAGTTTTAATCCAATCTTGCCTAAATTCACCCTTGATTGAGGAGCCAAAGTTAGCTTGGCTGATCACATAAACAAAAAAATACTTAATCAATACAAAGAAACAAATGGAACTAACCTAATATAATAATTGAATAAATTACGGACTTCAGTTCGATCTCAGCATTTTCATCCTTGATCCTTCAATTGGATTCATGAGCACATTTATACTCTGTACAAAAAAGAAGTTATATAAAAACGAAAGATAAAAACAGATGAGAGAGAGCCAGGGGACTAAATCATAATTATTTTGATCACAATCATATCCATTGAAGGACTAAACCGTAGTTACTTTTCAGAAAGTAATAAAACAATTTATGAGTGCTTACATCGTGTGTAATGACTTAATCTGTAATGTTAGGTTTCTCTTCTATCTCAACCTGTTACAAAAATAACATTAAAATATTAGTAGCAAAATAAAATATCATTTGCAGAAAGAAAATTGAAGGCGCATTTGATATATATATATATATATGCAATAACTCGATTTTTAGGATGTACCATTTTACCCTCATTTTGTACGGTTTTATATATGCGAATACCACTCTCTCTCTAAAGGATGGATTCAGGAAATCAAGCTCAGTTTAGTGGAAACTCAATTGAAATCAGACATAGAAGAGAAGAAGACAGTAAAAAACAGAGAATAATTGGAATTGGTAATTGACACTCAACATGACTGATTAATTAAGTGATCGATTTTTAGAGAACACACACAACAAAGCTAAATGCAAGAGAGAAAAAGAGAGGAGCAGAACTACATGCTGATGTCACACTACTTGTGGTAAATCTATCCAGTTCAAATTTACTATCTAGTAACATGTCAGTATATAAATTAGTTTGCTTCTTCTTCAAATCCTTTTGGTTGTAGCGAGTGATCATTGGAGTCTAGATAATTAAGCTTTCAGAGAATTCATCGAACGCCTTACATGCATTTACCAAATCATTGTTTTATGAAACATATTGATTGAAGAACAAAACCCTAAATGGCTTTTTCCTTGTTCGGTTTTAATCACAAATCAGGCAATAATCCACCCAATAAGAAAATTGAATGGTTTGAACATGCTTGGATAAGAAAACTTTATCAATCATTGAAATAAGGATATACCATCGGAGCATTGTTTTGCACAGTTTGTATTCACCATCTCCAACTGAAAAAAATTAAGCAAATTTATGAGTGAATAAGAACAAAAATAAAAATAAAATATTAAAGAGCCACTATATTCATAAAATTTGTGTAAAATCCACCTTTGAAATATATTAAAGATACACGCAGTAACTCAATCCTTGTTGCGCTCCATATCGTTCGTGAGAAACAGGAACTATGCACCACCGTAAAGAGAGTGAGCATATAAGAGAGATCAAGGGAGAGTTTCTCAACGGAGGTAGAGCAAGCGAACGTGCCGTTCAGGGAGAGATATGAGGGAATACCTAGTTGAGAATCAGGATTGAACGGTGCCGACTGGAACCATAGGGTAAACCTGCTTCGATTCATCTTTGTTCTGTTTAGTCACGGATTCTCTCAAGTCCTAAAAACGAATATCAAATCAAAATCAAATCGAAATCAAGTGTTATTTGTAGTAAAATCGTAAAGAAAAAGGCTCAAATTGAAAGTTGAACTGAAACCTGTTGAGCTCTGACCATGCCCTGTTTTTCAGCTGCACATTTATGTTCAGAAACCCTAAAAGAAGCTTCCATATGTTCACCTGAGCCGATAACCGCTTGCATCTCCTTCGGTAGAGAAGAGCTGCGCAAAGATTGAAACTTCTAGTCAGTACATGGGTTTAGGGTTTATTGATTACCGTTACCAGCTAGAACGATTGAAGGGAAAGGAAATGGATTACTTGAGAGGAGATTGAAGCGGTGGCAATGGCGAGTGCAATGGTCGTGTGGCTTGCGTGTTTTGAGAGGACGCCATTAGAGCCAAAGCTCAAATAAGGCAAGAGAGAATTAAGAATTACTAGTATAATGCTTGCAGTAGCCGCCCGACTATTTTAATTTTAATAGTTATTATAATCTAATAATATATGTAATAATATATGTAATGAAAATTCAAAATTAAAGTTTAAGAATCTATAGTACATAAATAATACATGAAAATTTAAAATTATTATTTTTGATTTTATTATATCATTATATTTTGATATATTATATTAGAAAAATAAATTAAGTATTAATCGGATTTAGATAAATGAGATCGAAAAAATAAAATGCAAGATAATTTATTTCGAATATTTTAGTTAAAACTACATAAGATTAAAAATAATAGATGATTAACTAAAAATAATAAAATAATATTTAATATTATATATATATATATATATATATATATATATATATATATATATATATATATGGGGAAAATATGTATACTACATAGGAAAAAGTAACATTACTCATTTCTTCAAAAATTTGTAACCGCTATTTTTTCTTTTTTTTTAAATGTTAAAATGGTATGGATTACATATATGTTATTATGAAAGCCGTAATACATTAAGTAATATAATATAATTTTCAATATTCTCAAATTTTGTTTGGGATGATAGTTTTTACATAATGGAGATATAACACTAAACATTAATCTAAGTAATCATGTGATATTATGATAATAATGGAAAATTAAAGCTAAGATTTGATAAATTTTTTGACAAATGAGAGAAATTAATAATAGTTCTCTTGAAAATTTTCAAAAAGGGGTAAAAGAATATGATAAGAATAAATGAGCTTATTATTTTATTACATATTTTTTATATAGTTTATATTCACATATTTTATCAAGAAAAAATGAAATTGAAATCATAACAATATGTCTTTATGTGATATTGTGGTAATAATTTAAATGAAAAGAAAAGATTTCCAAAAATATTGATCCAACGGACGAGATAAATTTACAATAGGTCTCTCGAGAATGTTCAAAGAGAGATGAAAATAAGCTATAAGATATAAGTTAATAAGCATATTATTTTTGTATATTTTCATTTATATATTCTATATTCACATATTTTATCAAGAAAAAAAATGGAACCATAACAATATGGAACTCAAAATAAAAAGAAAATTTCAACAAATTTATATTTGATGATTTTAACATGAGAAATAAAGTATTTCATTAAGAATTATAATTTTTTAAAGAAGAAAAAAAAATTATTTATATTTTAATGAGTAAACTCTTCATTAACTATTGGCACATGTAATATTGTGGTAATAATTTGAATGAAAATCTAAGATTTCAAAAAAAAAAAAAAAAAAAAACCAACGGCGAAGATAAAATTGACGACATGTCTCTTGAAAATACTCAAAGAGAGATGAAAAATAAGGTATAAGATATAAGTTAATGAGCACATCATTTTTGTACATTTTCTTTTATATAGTTTATATTCACATATTTTAGCAAAAAAAAAAAAAATGAGAGCATAACAATATGAAACTCATAATAAAGACAAAATTTCAACAAATTTCTATTTGACAAATTTAACATTAGAAATAAAATATTTCATTAAGAATTATAATTTTTTAAAGAAGAAAAGAAAATTTATTTATATTTTAATGAGTGAACTCTTCATTAATTATGGGTATTAATAATTGAATATAACTTTGTACTATGATTCATTGAAACCATTTGATTAAGATCTGATGGTCACAAACAAACTCACAACGGTTCTCACTAAATCGGTTATGAAAAATAAAACACCAATTCAACCAATTATATGTTTATGTTTAAATAACTACATAAATATTGCCATAAAATATCAATAAATTTGAGAAAATGAATGCCTAAGATTCGACAAAAAAATTAATCTAATGGTCGAGATAAAAGTGATGATGTGGCATTTTGAGAATGTTAAAAAAATAGTAGTCCCACCAAAACTGTTTAACAAATCCTATGGCTATTTATAAACGGTACGCGAAGATTAAATTGAGCTGTCAAAGAGATAAATACATCTATCAGGCGGGCCAATTGTATTTTTTCTCATGGGTCAACTTGACCCGCCACATATTGGCCTTTAAAGAAATGTTTACAGAAAATCATAGAATTAGACGTCATAGAATTGTAGACTTTTTATTCTCACTTTTATTATTTCGTTCAGGTTTTTTTGGATGAGTTAGATTTTCAGAGCTCTACACAAAATTCAAAAGAAGAGAGTAAATTAAAATTTTATTTACTCTCTTATTTAAGATGATTATGATAAATTAATTAAACGTATCACTATCAGATCTTAACAAATTGTAGGGTTTTGTGGTATATATACTAAAGTTCTTTTTTTTTTTTTTTTTTTTTTTTGAATTTCCAATTTCCAATTTCCAATATTGGATAGTTGTTTACAAGGCTTTTTGAAAGTTTCCTTCAAAAGATAACCCAACTCAAACTTTAGCATAGCCTATGAAATAAATTGGGCCTAATAGACGCCCATGTTACAATACAAAAAATATCCACATTCAACTTTAAAACAAACTGAAGTAGTTGAAAATTAAAAAGAGTCTTTTCTTATAATTAGATCATGGAAACATTGATTTCTTCTAGTTTTCATCACTGTATTAAGTACACTAAAAGTATATATATTAATTTCGAAAGATACTGAAAACCATAAGAATATATTAATATTCAAATTTTGTGTTGTATTACAAATGACGTATTGGTACAATGGTACATAAGAAAAAAAAATATATGCAAACACAAATCATATTTGTTCCAATGATATTCTGACAAAAATATTTTCCCCAAAATTATTAGGAACAAAAACTAAATTAACTGTCGACAGAGAATTTCTTGGAGTTGGGTTTAAGTGCTTGGATGATGATAACCACAACCAACTGACGGTATATTACTGAAACAAATAAAATAACTTAATTTCTTATAATTAAATTACCATTTTGATTAAAAAATAATAAGTTCTTTAATTCATCAAGGATATTCCAGATCCCTTTGAATAAAATATTAAGCGTCTATATGTTTAATAAAGAAAAATAAAATAATAAATGGGCCAGTTTTTTAATCAAAATTTATTTATCCCGATAATTCTTGCAAAGTGAATAAAATAGGCCCACAATTCTTGTTAGGTGTTAGTACAGAAGAATGACTCCAATTGGGCTGATTACAGTTCTCCAGTGAGGGTAACAATTATATATGCTACAATTCGGCTTTGAATACAATGAAAGAAAAGTATGTATTCACATATATATATGCACTCATATATGAAAGTATTTTTTTTCCTTCTTTTATGAACACCCACTCATGTAACAATTCACAAAAACTAAAAACAAAAACTTTTACCTAAACACATTCATGACAAAATGCGAAAGACTATCAACCAAGACTCTTTGATGCCCCAAGGAAAAACAGAACAAGTCAGTGAGATAAAACACAATCAATCATAACAAGATAAAAGAACGAAAAATAAAAAATAAATCAATAGCTGAGATAGCTTACTCCATATTTTCATAGGTGAGAGAATCCTGCATCTAGCATGATTAATTTAAAAAATAATAAAAATCAAGCATCGCTTGTAGTCTCTCTCATAAAAAAAAAATCAATAGCTGAGACAAAGCCATAATCCTAGTTCATTTCTTAATAAACATAAACCAAAGTACTCACAAAGTCACAACCAAACCCTAAATTACCGGTCCACATAACAAAAGATACAAATCATTACCACCAACACACCCACAACCAAACCCTAAAAAACACAAAAACACACCAAACCCTAATCCTAACTAACTTAACACACTTTACCCACCCCCATTACTCTTTAGAACTCTTGTTGATCAAATTATTGTGAATATGAGGAATAATGCCGCCACCAGCAATGGTCCCCTTAATCAGTGTATTGAGCTCCTCGTCCGTTTCTAGGGTTTGGGGTTTTGTGAGATTTGGTCCTTAGGCTTTTGGAATTTGCGATTGGGGGTCTAAGTTTGGGGAGGGGAGTGAGGGGAGCAGAGTGAGAGGAGATTGGTCAGATGGGAGAAGAGAAGAGGGATTGGTTGGACTGGAGATGTCCGTTTCTTGCGAGAAAAAATGTTCTCACCGGAGAATGTTCGTAAATTGAAATGTTCCTACTTCCTACTAAGAGGACCAACATTCTTCTTTTTGAAGACGTAACCGAAATAACTACAAACGACTTTCATTAAAAATAAATAAAAAATAACTACATTACAAATTACAACGGATTAAAAGCCAATAGTTTTGGAAGAATTCTTCTTGTGTTCTTCCTCACATTTTGGAAGATTTTTTTATTTTGTTCCTTCCAAAGTACCCAACAAGTTACCGCCAAGTCAATAGGACTCACCAATCAATTTTTTTGCTTTTTTCTAGCTTCCTATCTATCCATAAGAGGATTTGTGTCGGGTAATCCATTGTGCTAGGCACTGTTTGATTAAAATATGCGCATGTGTTTTTACCAAATTTCTCCGACAAAATGCATTCTAAGAAGAGATGGTTGGATTTTCACTTTGATTTGTCATGCAAGTCACGCAATTATCTGGCAAGAGCACTAGCATTATGAACAAAAATAAGCGTATTTACATTGCTATTCATGTCACTAAATGCTTTAAATGCATCTATGAGTCATTGAAAAAATTAGAAATATAGTCTCAATTTACACTTTTTTTTTCTGAGAATCCTCAATTTATACTTCACATAGCCCTTTTGCTTCAATATAAGACTAAAATTTGCTATAAAGCCTCAATTTGTGCAAGTTATGCACAATTAACTTCTGTTTCCCCCCCTTCCGATTTATTCACTAGTCTTTGAGTTCTTAGAAATTGCTGAAACTTCCTACTTTAAGTGAATTTACACTGATATTTCAGTCTATTTGGCTTGATATCTCAAAATGTCACTGGCTCTTCATCAATTTTGTTTTCTTTGCACCTCTAGATATCAAACTCAATACGAATTCACTATATTTGAAACAGGTTTAAATAGATATAAAAAAATAAAAACTCAGATGAATTGAAGAGAATTGCTGGAAGTCTAGCTGGAGAATTGGTTTCCAGCAATTTTGTCTAGCTTCTATTGATCTGAGTCTCTGGCTATTCTCATCATTTATAAACTAATTAGAATGATTTCTAGCAGGTTTTGACGTTAATTTCTTCATCTGATTTTAAACAAGTTTATAAACCACACATTTTCTCAACTAATTCAGATTTGACCACTTCATTTCATCAGTTAATCAAAGTTTTACATCGCAAGCTAGATGTGACAAAAAATACATGGATCACGCGGACACGAATCTAAAGAGGAAAACTTAAAAAGAGTAAATAATTACAGTTCGTCAATCATCAACTTTCCAATTCTATCAATAAAGAAGCCCCAACATCCATTCCTAACTCCTGCAAAGTGATTCTGTGCAAATATATTAATACAGCTTGTGTTTGCCGATCTAAAAAGCCATGTTCAACAATAATTTGTACCGACCTTGCATTTCAAACAACCAAAAGGCCGCATCATGCATTTTGATCAACCCAATTTTGATCAACCAAAAGGTCGCGTCATGCATTTTGATCAACCGAATTTTGACTGATCGAAAGGTCATGGCAGCAAAGAGGGCAGGTGAAATGAGATTTGAGCCATTTGCTGATGCAATTCGAATGATAGAAATGACTACATGGGGATAGATATTAACTGTATCATCATCTTTAAACTCGTCCAGGCAAACAGGACATTCTTCTACTAATCGTTTGTCGGTTTCTTGATTATTCGCTTCTGAGTATAACTCTGTGGGGGAACTTTGGCATGAACACATTTTTTACTGGTAGTTCATCGGGTGATCAGCTTCTGTTGATTCTATAGTAGGCCCTCCATGCAAACAACTCTAAAAGTATAAGTATCATAAAAGTACCTAAGATGACCAAAATTCTTATGAAGAAATTGCTCCAGCTGTTCTCTGATTTTGCGAAACCTTAGGGAGTTTGAGAGGAAACGAATTTGGATGTTAATTTGTTGAGTAATCCAATGTAAAGGTTTCTTAAAATACTGATAATAAAAGGAAAGATGAGTTGCAATGTATCCGCTTTCATAGAGAAATGACATCAACAGGAAAAGAAATTACTCGCTAGAAAAACTGATATAAAATGATATTTTTATCCCTATTGAATAAAGGGAGTGAAGTGGTACTACAGTGACCATATAGCAACTATATATAAAAACTAAAAGAAATAGAACTCATTAGTGCCTGAGCCTTATTTTTTAACTTTAAAGATTGATTTAATCTCGGCCGTCCAAAGTAATAAGGGCTATATAGTCATGTATTCTCACATTTATAACACAATCCCGCCTAAACAATTTCAGCGTCCAATCTTCTCTCCATTTCTGTCATTTCTGTTGTACAGAACATATTCATTTCGTTTCTTCTTTTGTCACTACAAACGAGAAAGTGAGAAACAAATATCCATTCCCTCTTTCCCATCCTTTCTCTCAAGCAATCTCCGCTCCTTCTTCCGCCTCTCAAGCAATCTCCGCGCAGCTTCGCCCCTACTCCTCTCAAGTCCTAGCTCAAGGCCGAGCTCCCCCCTGTTCGCCTCTCAAGGCCGAGATCCACCCGGCCGTCATACTTCCGCCTATCATCGACTATATCCTCCCCTGCTCCAATGGCCTCACAGTCATTTGTATTAGTTTATTTTGTCAAGTAATTCAGCTTATTCTCCTCTTTTTACTTAGTTTCTTAAGTTTTCCTCTTATGAAATTAGGCCTCTGTTTATTTATCCTTTCCCCCTTCTTTTTTATTTTAAACTTGTTCGTTTTGTGATTGGATGAGGCATTCTGAGTCGATGCTCTGAATCAATGTTGTTACACACACTGATTGCCTCAATTTCAATGAAAGGGGGCAAGAGGAATTAGGCTGAGTCCTTTAAGCTATTGAAGTTCAGGCTTCAGGTACATCTTGATATTGTATAATCATTATCTTATCGTAAATTACTCAGAAGAATATGTTGTTTATTTTTCTTATGCAGTATTGAATGACGCGCTGCCAGTTGAAGTTCGAAATTAAATAATTTATTACGGCAGCAAGAACAACCTGCACCTGTTCCGTTTTACAAGCTACATCAGAACAACATGGGAAAGAATGCCGAGTAGAAAAATAAAAATATATATTAAAGTTTAAAAATTCTATATATTTTGAAATGTTGATATAAGTTTTAACTGATTGTGTTTTTCTTTATTTGGGCGTTATTGTAAGTGGATGAATGGAAATGTATTGATTTATTTCTGACTTCCTTGTATTTTAATTTTTAAAGACTACCTTTTTGTTGTTGAAATTGGTTAAATAATGTAAGTAATATTCTTTTATGAGTAATTATGGATGTCTATGTGCACTACAACAATATCAATGTATACCAGCATTTCAAAATATTGGCAAATACATATTTTAATGCCGTCGTTACATTCAACGGCATTTAGTTCATATGCTGTTTAGGTGGCTCTCGCTAAAAGTAACAGTGGCATTTTTGAAAATCCCAAAAATAACATATTTTATGGCATATAAAAATCCCCCCCATTCTTGGTAAGAACATCATTGTAAAATGCCGTGCATACTATGAGCAAATTTGCAATTACAAATCCTATGATTGCAATAAAGGAAGCATTGAAAAATGCATTTAATATAGAAAAAACAGTATTTCCTAGTGCTTGTATTACAATAGAAAATAGTTTTTCAAAATACATAAATTATAGAAAGCACGACATTTGTAAATGCTAAAGAAAAAATAAAAAAGCATGTCTTTACACCAAATAAATGCCATCAAATTCAATAAAACATTATATCAAATATAAGTAATAATTTTACAACAAATTTTAATAACTGTAATTTGATATAATTTATATTTTCATGTAATATACAAAATTTGTACAATAATTAAAATAGCATAATATCAAAACTCTAAACATTTGCCTTGTACATCAAACACACTAAATCCTATAAACCTACATCACCAAAAATATCGGGTCCATCTTTATTTTTCTCTCCAAGTACTGCAACATGTCAAAATAAAATAAAGCATATTATTCACATTTTCATAAAATCAAACAAAGACATCGTATGAAGTGTCCAGGGAATAAAAGAAGACTTAAACGTATGTATCAAAACCCTAGACAACCCATGAACCTTCTTTTATAAAAGTGATTACTTGATTATCTCATATCAAAATAGTTTACCTCACAAGTCTGACTTTCAAAATAGTAATACACTCATAGTCATTATTATTTGCAATGGACAAGAACCTCTCCATGATTCTAATATACACCTTCTAAAATGTATCACTTAAATTTTTACCCTTTCTGATTTTATCTACTATACATGATACATTCTCTAAAGCATGGAATGTGAATAGCAAAAAATATGAAGGATGTAATTGCATAATTACCTGATAGTATGATCGGTATGTATTGTTTAAGGTACACCCAAGATCAAAATACTCTATACTCAATTCTAAGAAATTCTGCATTTAAAGGAAAAAGAAATTAAATGTAAATTTAAAATAAAAAAAATTAAAATTAAAATATTGTAAACTATCATTAGTAAGGGAAGTATCTAATAAAGCAACAATACCTATCAATATCATCAAAGCAGCAGATTCAGCGACTGGTTTATCCGATAAGTATTGCATTACGAAAACTAAAAGCATAATTGAATGGTTTAAAAGAAAAAATTAGAAAGGTAATTAAGACAACCTTAATGGACAGTGAAAAAAGGGAAGTATCCATTACTAATTTTGTAGATGTACCTCTTCTTAGCAAACCTGATGGAATAACTATCAAAAAGTATTAGTTATTTTAATAAACATACCTTGATAGCCAAATTATATATATATATATATATATATATATATATATATATATATATATATATATACAAAAGACTGGAGAATTATATATTCAACCTTTCATAATTAGGATAATATCGCACCATTTTCGCCTGTCCAACAAGCATTGCCGTGTGCAACCAAAATCCATCATTACAATCCTCACTACACATAATAATAATAAAAAAATCATCCAAACAGGGACTATTTTGCAAGTCCCAAAAAACAGGGCACTTATTCACAAAACCTGACCTCAGAATTTGTTTGTTTGAAGAAAACGCAATAGAACATCAATTTGTCAAAAGAACTAAGCAACCCAATTTATTTTCCCGGCATGAGCTGGTTTTGTGAAATGACTGGTTTTAGTTATTCCGCTCACAGAAGAATTCTGACAGAAAAAACTAGTCATAATCAAATAGCTGAAAACACCAATAAGTATAAGTACGTAAAAGAAAATTAATTGATAAAATAATAACCTTGCAAATAGGATCTGAAGTGAATCTGGTTATATTAGGCTTATGACATATCTACACCAAAAAAAGATTACAAATAAGAGAGTTCAGATTTATACAAAAAGAGAAAGGAGATAGTGGGCTGTATAATCCTCTTCCGATCTATTGTTAGTATCTCTGATAAATATCGAGAGTATTTCCAATTTCAAGAAGTTTGTAAGAATTTTTTAGCTGCAACATTCAAGAAAATATATGAAATAATGCATATGTTCCTTATATAAAACAATGAAAACAAAGCCAAAAGAATTGATCAAAATAAAGCATCATAATAATAAAAAAGACAATTAATAAAAAAAGAAGTAAAAAAAACAACATTTCTTCATATTTGAAAAGGGTTTTAAGAGAAACAAATATTCACTAAACAGAAACTACGAACAAATTGTTCACTATTGAGTACTACAAAAATTACAGTACAGTAGAGTTTCAAGAATAAAAAAAACTCAAATCATGTAAGTAATTTTGAATTCACAAATTAGTTAATTTCTACAAATATAAAAGTATAGACATGTATCAAGTCAAAGACTGAAGACCTCAATCCAAGGGTCCACGAAGAGATAGGCTCCACAATTGGGGCAGAGAGATAGAGGGCTACAGACAGATTCAAAGAGAGAGGGAGGGGCTTATGACCTCATGAAGAATTTATATCTTTTTCATTCTAAAAATTTGTTTCTTACCAGTATATTCAGTACACCATTTAATTATGAAATGAAATTATCTAATGGAAATTAATTGTCAATAGAATTGTTGAAATAAAGGAGATTTGAAAACTGTACTGAAGATTGGATCTATCTCTCATATCAAAAACGAAATTAATGCTAAGTACCTTAAATCAAACTTTAAAACCAAATTAACAAACCAACTAAACAAAACAGACAAAAAGTGGTGTTACAAGAGAGAAGATTGAGATCCAATACCTTTTATGGGGCTTCAACTCGTTCTTCTCTGGGGGCTTCCATGGCTGCGCATCTTGGAGGGAGTCGATTTGAACAGCAGTCGAATCAAGAGAGAAATTCGGAGGCGGAGCTTTCAATGCTGAAAGCCGGTGTATATCGTAACAAGGGTCGAGGATGCATGACTCCAGCCTTGTAGAGACACCTCGTATGCCCTCTTGAAACCGATCGATCTGTTGTGTGTGTGCGCGCGCGCGTATGTGTGTGTGAGAGGGAAGATGAATTATTTGCTAACAATACACCAAAATTTGGACTCCACTGAGTCAGACTTTGGGGCTGAGCAGAACTTCCGAAATTCCAAATAGTTCGGTCAGGAGGGAAAATGAAAAAAATAAGAGGCAAAATGAAAATTGAAATGTATTCATGGTCTCAATATACCTGTGATATCCTAAAAAGCATTCATAAATCCCGCGCTCTAGTATCATTAAGAGGACTTGAAATAAAATGTCAGTGTATGTATTATTTCTCAAAATTTAATGTCAAACGCCTGCATTTTTTTTGAGATAGCGGTATTAAACACCCAATGCTACATTTTTAAAGGCTAACAGTGGCATCTAACTGAATGTTGCGAAACAAATGTCGCTGTATATCATTATTGTTGTAGTGGTGGTTGTATCAGGATTGCTATGAATTCATATTTGTGTTTATTATGCGTTTTTATTATGAATTTATTTATACCATATATGGTACCAACTCCAGTTCAACTAACAGTATGTACCACGTATGTACCACCTTAAGAAATTTTATCAGATTTGTTGAATAGTTGGAATGTATACAAAATTACATAATCATTATGAAAAGATGGCAACTATACAAATTTGAAATCACAACACAAATCGCTAAATCAATCGAAATTCAATCATCCTTTCTTGGGAAAAAAGAGCTTGTTTCTCTTCATATTACATAGTTGCATGCCTAATCAATCACAATCAGACCCTAACTAATTCAAATGCCATGTCTGTCTACAAAGGAATAACAAAACAAAACCTTAATTCAAATGTTTGAGAAGAGGCAAAACCAGAGACCTCAACTCAAGATTTATTGAAAATACAAAAATACATAACCAATCTTTATTCATCAGCTTCAGACAAGACCAATTAATATAGCATCCCCTGTCAAAAATAAATTGAAACTATATTCAAATAAGACTATATTGAGCTTAATTTATTGAATGTAACTTACGCATTAATTTTTCTGAAGTATTGGACATGTTGTTTTGTTATGTCCAACTTGTCGACAATGCCCGCATCGTCTTGTCCCCATCTCAACGAAAGCCCTCATTCGTTTCTTCGGTGCACCTCTGTCTACCATGACCTTTGGATCATGAACACCAAAAAATGGAGAAGCTGCTTCACCTTGATTAGTTTGGACATCTTCCTCTTTGTCTTCACTACGTTTCTTTTGCGATGCTAATTGATGTAGTAGCTCCATTGTCGACAAATAATCAGAGTCTGTTTTGGATGATTCATAAAAAATTTCACCACCTTACTTTGTTTTCAATTTTTAGAGAGGACCACATTTCTGTAGCTCAAGTGCTAAATGGTTCACTTAATCTACATCTCCTTCTTACATCTCCAGATCCATAAATCGCGCAGCAAGCGCAAGATTTGTTTCTCTTGATCATACTAATACCTAACTCCGACTCAAGAGACAAATTAAACTGGAGATGGGAAAACTCAGAAATGTTCTCCACTAAATCAGCTTATAAGTTCTAACACATCACAAACACTAACTCATATCTAAATAAGAGACTGTGGAAAACAAAATGCCCCGAGAAAGTACGTTTCTTAGGTTGGCTACTTCTCTTAAATAGGTTACTTACTCAGGAAAATCTTCAAAAAAGGGGTTGGCCGAACCAAGAAGGATGCATCCTATGCACACTCAACGAGGTGGAAAATGTGGATCATCTATTTCTGCATTGCATTTTTGCAGCATGATTTTGGTCTCCAAGAGGATATAGCATCATTCCGAATGAATCAATTGCAAAATTCTGGGAACGTATCAGAAAAGACAAGAGGGCAACCTATAAGAAGAAGTGGGACATGGAGTGGCTCAGCTCACGCTGGACGATTTGGAAGTCTATGAACGAGAAGATATTCCAACATAAATGTGCAATCATCGGTCAAGCGTCGCAAAGGAGCTCGGCACAAGAAGCATTGTGGCTTCAATACTGCTAGGACAGCGAAGACTGTATAACATGGAGAATAATCCCCAATTTGGGATGTGGTATTTCTTCTTTTTCTTTCTTAAGAGCTTTTCATAGTGTATCTATGCTCTATCTACTATATTATTCTTGTAAATTAATTAAGGGACTAGGAAAATGTATGAACTATTTATAATTTTTCTTTTAATGCTCAGTAAGGTAATTCGCCTGCTGAAGCATAAAAAAAAACCTTTGACATTTCATGGTTTCTTTTCATTTGCTCGGACGAATCAAAGAGGAAACCACTTGCTTCCACTGGTAAGCAGGTCTTCGGGCTTTTAGCGTACCTTCTCCATACACAACACCGAGGAATTGCACCTGCCTTCATCTCAATGAACACTCTCAACATATGCCCACATGGGATTTTTTCACATTCTAATTTCATACATGTGCACTTAACATTATCAATTGTCTCACCACCGGAACACTCAACAACCACCTTTTTCTCGGTATTTCCATTTAATTCTAGCATGTTACCATGTACCACTTTCTATCACCATCTTCCTTTGTCTCAACAACCGTGTAATCCATTGACCGATCAAACTCTGTACGGATATAATAAAACACTTTAGGAGTGTAGATCCGTGCAGCATCCTTCTCTAACTCCTTAAACCTCGTTTTTGTAACTGGAATAGAGTGAGAGGCCATACAATCTAACTCACCTCATTTCTCCGGATACGAGACAAGCAATGCTCGTAGTGGTCAAACATATTAACTAATTGCATATTTCTATCAAGATGCATCTTAAGCCTAGCATTAAGACTCTCAATTCTTTGACTACTTGTCATTCGTAAAAATAGCTTATTTTGCAAATAGCCTTCTGCCCAACTCTCTTTTGAATTGTACATCATTTTCAACCGTTCATTACCCCTTAACGATTTACTCTTACGGATGTAATCATCCCACCTACGCTCAAACTCTACTGGACCATAACTGTTATACAACAATGCTCTAAAGCCTTGATGATTAGAGACGTGGAGATAACGCTTCATATTTTTTTCAATATGCCACGAGCATATACAGTGAGCCGTTCGCGGTAATATTTCCCGAATAGGTTTGGCCATAGAAGGGCATCCATCAATAATTACGGATTTGGGATGGTTTTGCATCCAAAAACTGAGGTCGAACGATGATGGTTCACTCCTACGAATGGAATGAACGCGGTATGTACTATCGAAAATTAAGACATCCCCAAAGCATTGGTAGTCCAGTCTGGACTGAGCATCAGTCCAGAATAACGCTGTCAAGTGTCCTTCATCATCCTTATTATAATAAAAAAAGAACTCTATATCCAATTCTTTTCTCTTTTTCATGCGCATTAAAACCCGTTCTGCATCTCCCTGCTCAATATCGTCACTCATGTTTTGAGGAAAAATTATACAAATCTCGCACTATATACCCTACATTAGTGAAACCCCCCCCCCCGCTTTTTGTTCCATTGCATCCATTATTTGACTCTTATGGAGTCCTGCAACTTGTAAGGAAATTTTATCGGCTTTCTGGACATCATCAATGTTGCGACCGTAAAAAAATAACTTCTTCCCGATTGAGTAATACATGATTGTGGTTATCGATAAACTCACTTACGTACTAACTACCCGTCCTTCGATCAAGCGTGACACCGAACTTGGCGAGACAACCTCATCGCATAAGAGGGCGCTCTTTCCTTTTCCCCAACCATATGTTTTTCATCACGGAGTTCTTCTTGAGAACAAACAAACCCGCGAAAACACAGCACACCATCTGCAAGCCTACTTATATCATCCAATCTAACCCCAAATCCTTTACGTTTTGAGTAACTTCTGTAGAACTTTTCTGCCTCCTCCGTGGATGTGAAAACCATTTCTATGATACTCTGATATTCTCGTAATGATTCAATGTTCCATTCAGCTACGTATTCCTATACCGGATAAACAAAAAAGATATTTCAAAGTCGATACTGGAATTTTTTTAAGTGTACTTCAGAAAATGATACTGAAAAATTGGTACATCATTCAAGAAAATAAATTACACATTATTTGTTTTACCTCTTGATCTAATTCCATGTTGGCCAGAGAAGACGTTGTTGACAGGGAGGTGGAGGATCGTGAGAGAGAGAGAGAGGATTGAGGCAATCATCATTTACCATTCGGTTGTCAGTTTCCTAAATTACGCTACTGAATTGGGGGGGTCTTTCCGCAATTGCTTGCTGAAATTGGGGGTCATGATTGACTCAGCAATTGTCCGCACATGAAATGAATCATCCATATGAACCTTTCCATAGCTCAGTTTTCTGATGTAACAATTAATAACCTGCAATATCAAACGAAAAATATATAGTAATGATAATTTAACCTTTCATAATAATTCAAATCATATAAAAGATGAAAACTCACACCTCATCTTTTAACCATTTTCTGTTATCCATCTCCTTACTAGTTACAAGACACTCCAACGTAGCAATAGTCAAAATATCATTACCATCTTTAGCAGTAGTACGTACGATTTTTTTACCCACTTCCATAATGTGATTTTGTACGTATCTTATGGATGCAATCTCAATGCTATCTAACGGATCTGGGAAAAAAACCGTAATTCATTAATTTTTTTTACTTTACCTTTTAGTAATAATTTAACAACTTACCAAAATTTTTTAAAGGGTTATTTCTGTATCTTTTGAATAATAGCATTGCATGTCGGATTCGAGTATGGAGAACCAAAGAGACGACCAAATTTTTTTCTTGCTCTAGCTTTCGTTCCCTTTACTCTATTGGCGATATTATCATCGTCGTCATCATCTTCTATTACAATATAATTTTCTGCACTGATATTTTCATTGTGACCATCCTCATCCTCATCCTCATCCTCATCATCAGATAACACATGTACATAAGGAGGTGGTGTATGATACTGTTGTTCAAATTGAGACGACGGAGGATTTTCCTCACGAGTAGCTTTTTTCATTTCCTACATATGACGTAATTATTTTCGGAGCGGTATTGGACGCAAATTAAGAAAACTATCAAATCCAATTTCTTTGATTGCATTTTTCTGTGCATCAGTCAACTGATGACATGAGTCGTTGAATTTCTTCCGGAATATAAGCCTTTTGTTCCGCGGACTAAACAAATAAAAATACAACAAGATAATATATAAAAAAAATGTATAGATTAAATAATAATGATCAAAATAACATTTTCCTTACAAAAATTAAAATGCATACCATTGTTTATGCTTGCAAGAAATTAAGAATACACAGATATGTATGATTCTTTTTTTCAAAAATGCAAAAATTTGAATTATATTTATAGATGAGTAGGCAAAATTAATAAGAAAGGAAACAAATTTCTTATGATTCTTTTTTCCAAAAATTTGAATTATATTTATATATGAGTAGACTAAATTATAAAGAAAGGAAACAAATTTTCTTGACAAATATTATCAGATACAACAAATAAAAAAAGGTAAAAATATTAAAGGAAACTATTCAATATTCATTTTGAATTCAAAATTTTGTCTCTTCAATTTGGCAATTCTAATTTTGTATTCCTTAATAATGACAAATCAAAAAGGCAATATATTAAAAAAGACACTAAATTTCCATGAAAATATTACAAATTCATAATGAATCTCAAGTTATATCAAAGACTTAATTTCCATTTTAATTGAATAATAACAATCTGAGATTCCATTTTATCATTTTATC
This sequence comes from Juncus inflexus, assembly GCA_024447665.1. Taxonomy (NCBI): domain Eukaryota; kingdom Viridiplantae; phylum Streptophyta; class Magnoliopsida; order Poales; family Juncaceae; genus Juncus; species Juncus inflexus. The sequence continues at coordinate 3,880,248 of JAJHPC010000012.1, read as the reverse complement.
ATTTCGTGCGGTTATCCATTTTTCATCCTTAAGTTGAACCGACTAGATTGAGCTTGTTGATTCCTTGACAGAATTCACTCATTTATCTGAATCTCCCTTCATAATTGTAAAAATAAAAGAGCAATTAGAATTTTTTTTATCGGCCAGAAATTTTGGCAGCACTCATTCCTTCCGCATACTACACACTTGAACATAAACATATAATACTAGAAAGTAAATTAAATGTGAAGAGGGAGAGAGGGACTTGCTCATTTAGTGGTGTGAACAGTGACAAGGGAGAGAAACAGAACGGAGAGAGACGTAATGGAGAGAGATTACGACCTATTTAGAAAAGGAAAGAATAATAATTGGTTAAATTACAATTTTACTCTTTTTAGTCATTTCAGTAGTCAACTAAAATGGTAGTATTTAATGACAGACACCTCATTCGAATCAATCCTAATCATCCGATTAAGAAGATCACATTTAATATTAGCCATCTATTTTTCAGTCGGCAAGATATAATTTTCAAAAAAAAAAAAAAACTGAAAACAAAAATATATAAAAAATTCATTCAGTAAAACATTATATATTTTAGAAAATGAAAACAATATATAAAACATATAAACTGAAAACAAACAATATATAAAAATTCGGTAAACAATATATATTTAAAAAAATGAAAACAATATATAGCGTATATAAAAACGCGAGAAAACATCATATAATTTCAATCCGTCACTATAGTATCCCATCGTGATTTCTCATTTCTCTTAAATAAATACATATGTTTTGAAAAGAATCTCAATAAATATCTTTTTAGCAATAAATTAGAAAGATTTGTATTCTTTAACAATATAAAATTAGAAAGAAATCTAATTGTCATATCAATATGAATCGATTATCAGAATACACCAACATAGTTGATTTGATTCTTCTTCATCCTCTTCATCTTTGAATCAATCATCGGTTGGATTTATTCCAGTGAATATCTCGAGCAAAAGATTTCCACAGCTATACATGTCTCCTTGTTCAGATGCCTTTACCTCCCATTCCGTACTCTAGACAATAAAAAACGAACTACCAGTTAGGCTTATATTTAAAAATTAAGTGTTGGATTTTAGTACTTTGCAATAAATTTTGTCAATGAGTTGTTCTAAGAAAAATTATTTCTTTTTAGGTCCATACCTGGAGGAATACAACCAATAGCACCTTTTGATTCTGCCGGTGCTTGCTATTGATTGAGAGAACATATTATCTAGCCGAATAAGAAATTTTGCTAACCCAAAATCATATCATCATCCAAAAGTATATTACTAGGTTTAAGGTCACAATGAACTATTGGTACCGGTCCATGATGATGAAGATACTCCAATGCTATGGCCACATCATATGCAATGTTCATCCTTTGAATAATACTTAGACTTCGAAATGACTGTTTAATGTGAGTTGGATGTAACCATGTTCCCAAACTTCCATTGGCCATAAATTCAAATATTAAGGCATTAAAATCATTATCGCGATTATCAATTCTCGAGCATGAACTCAGAACCTGTCAAGAAATGTTGTATATATTAATAATATGATTTGTTTCGAAATTTAGTGTAAATGATACAAGGCAAATATATGCTTACCTTCATAAGATTTCGGCCTTTGATGTTCCGTAAGGCCTCACATTCAGACAGGAAGCTTCTAGAAGCACCATGTTGTTCAAAATTTAGTGCCTTTACTGCCACGGTTGTTGCATTCTCAAAACTCACAACAGCCTTGTATACTGTTCCAAAACTATCCATACCAATTAGATTTTCCGAAGAAAATCCACTGGTGTAAAGATTTCATCATATGACATCTATTTATACTGAGATGTCATGGCAACGACACCAACTTGTGAGATTTTTTTAGATCTTCTCCAATAGGGAAATGCCAAGAAGCTTATGACTATGGATAAGCATATAAAAATACCACCTATGGAACAGAGTATTATCATAAGAGTTCTTTATATAGTACCCGAGTGTTTTTTCAGATTTTATGATAGATTAAATTTGAACCCTCTAAATTCGAAGGGGTATTTTTTGTGCTTAGTAATTAATTACTCAAGAGCCGTTTCCTTATTTTCTCCTCACATACTGTGGTCTCTCTTCTCCATTGCATTCTCTCCTATTCCTTTCTCTTCTTATCCTCGTCTCTATCATAAAACAATATATTAAGGCGCTAAACAATATATTAGAAATCTATACCCACATTACAAATAGGTACTCTATAAATACTCAAAATATATAATGACTTGAATTGAAATATATATTGATATTTGTTATGGTAATGGGGAGAATGTGGATGTAGAAAAAGAAAACTCATGAGAGAAATAACTAGAGAAGAAGAGAGAAAACGTTTATTCAATTGGAGACTACATTGCCTAAATTAAAGATACAATTACCTAAAATACAATGCAAGAATGGAAATAATCCACCTCCTTCCATTGTCTAAATATTTCCTAAATATTTATTTCCATAGCCTAATCATTCCCTAAATAATATTACCAAATAGGAAATAGATTATTGAGAGATTTAGAGTCATACATAACAATCTCCACCTTGACTCAAAATCTCACCCTTGATGCACAGTCGCAATAACAATATATCCAAAATGAGCTCCACCTTAATGCAGCAATCCACTTTGCCGCTCCACATGAGGCTACCGCATTCTTGCAAATCGAAAACTCGCCATACACAGATTCATTGTTCATTGCCAAACAACACACAAAATCGAAGTATCCCTTACCAAAGCATAAGGTCGTTGCCCTTCTTGACTCTCCTTAATCGATACAATATCGCCAAAGTGAGAGTCAACACAATGCTCCAAGTTACGTTGAGTAACTTCACCTTGTTGATCCGGAATAGCAAACTCCATCTTCTTCATGATCGTATCACCATCCTCAAAAGCCGGATCAGACAATCTCTCCCTTACCCGTAACATAACCGAATCAAAAATCACGTCTCTCAAAACAAGTAGTTCCGCAACCGGACACCACAAATGATATGCCTTCACACCTGAATCATATCCAAGAAGAAAACATTTCTCCTCCCCCCATACTCGAGTTTCCATTTAACGACTTGTGCATAAATGGGATATCCAAAAACCTGCAATGTCGAGTAATTCACCTGTTTACCGACCAAACATTTGTTGGTGTCTTGCACCAAATTGCTGTATTCGTAGAACGGTTAACCAGCCACCAAGTAGTATTAGTGACTTCAACCCATAACTCCTTGCCTGAGTCCGCTCCAAATATGCACCAAACCTTCTCGAGTAGTTTCCAATCAGCCACGCCATTATGTTGTCAAGAGCGAATAACCATGCAATGCTGAACAATCCTTATAAAAGGATCACAAATTTGTCCCCGCAAATCCAAATAGATATCTTCCAAAATTTCTTTTGTGCGATGAACGGTTGTACTAGAGCTGAGTCTCCTCCGTTTACCATAAACGGAATATTCACAACTCATGCTTTTTGGTATTCTGGCCACACAGTAGATCCCTCGTGCTGAAAACTGTCACCCCGCATCCAATCGTAAACCCTGCCCTTCTAACTGAGACAGAGAAGGCGACGACGAACGAGCCTAAAATTGCGCCAACTTCCCGAAATAACTTTCCGGTACTCTGGACTTCCAGAATATAACACACCGATATTCTGGCCACACAGTAGATCCCTCGTACTCAAAATTGTCACCCCGCATATAATCATAAATTCTGACCTTCTAACTGAGGCAGAGAAGGTGACGACGAACGAGCCTAAAACTGCGCCAACTTCCCGAAATAACTTTCCGGTACTCTGGACTTCCAGAATATAACACACTGATATTCTGGCCACACAGTAGATCCCTCGTACTCAAAATTGTCACCCCGCATATAATCATAAATTCTGACCTTCTAACCGAGGCGAGAGAAGGTGACGACGAACGAGCCTAAAACTGCGCCAACTTCCCGAAATAACTTTCCGGTACTACTGGACTTCCGAATATATAACACACCAGTCATTCTAGCCTTCATCGATGTAAGAGCTTATCTAGATACCTTGAGGACTCCACCTTCACATCGGAACTTACAACCGATATCTCCGAGAACGTCTAATGAGATCAAATGGACAGCCTGGCCCTGCATCTTGATCAAATGGACAACCCCGTCCTGCATCTTGATCTCAAGCATGCCAACATCGGCAACACAACATAGATGATCGTCTCCCAAAAGAACATCTCCACTAGACGCCTCATATGTGGTGAACCACTCTCGATTCGGGATCATCTGATTTGAATTACCCGAACCCACCCAATTCTTCTCAAATCTCTCCTTCTCATTCGCCACAAAAAGTACCTCAACCTTACCGAATTTAGTCTCGTAAGCTTCTTCCGATAGAACACCGTTATCTGCCTCCTGCTTCTCTTTGAGCTTGTAACAGTCGGCCTTAAGGTGTCCCGTCTTCTTGCAATAGTTGCTCATTAGGTTTTTGTACTTGAATTGCGAATGAGTCTTCTCTAATGTTGCATTTCTCTCCTTAGGTCTTCTCCTCTCAACAAACAACCTTATCTCTTGATGACTACTTTCGGCCATGGGCAAGTCATAGTCAATGCCAGACTTGACTAATAAGTTACTCTTGACATCATTAATGGCAAGTGGTTCTCTGGTCTTCTGCCATATGCAAAGAGTGGAATCGCTGCTTCAAACATAACCGGTTGATAACTAATTTCTCCATGTAGATGTCTTCTAACTTCTTCCATGCGCCAACTGATGTAGCCTCCATGAAAATTTCTTCAAGAGTCGAGTTGCTTAAATAAAGAATTGTCGAAAGGGCTCTATCATCCATCATCTCCCCAACAAAGACCTTCATCTCCTTCGGTCGCCCAAAATTCGTCATGCTATCATATTTCTCAGTATCAGATTTAGTCGACATAACCGCACTTGAATTCATGATAGAACAAGACGGTATACTTGACTTACGGAAGCACAAAGATTGTCGTAACATAGCTCTGGTACCAATTTGTTATGGTAATGGGGAGAATGTGGATGTAGAAAAAAAAAACTCATGAGAGAAATAACTAGAGAAGAAGAGAGAAAACGTTTATTCAATTGGAGACTACATTGCCTAAATTAAAGATACAATTACCTAAAATACAATGCAAGAATGGAAATAATCCACCTCCTTCCATTGTCTAAATATTTCATAAATATTTATTTCCATAGCCTAATCATTCCCTAAATAATATTACCAAATAGGAAATAGATTATTGAGAGATTTAGAGTCATACATAACAATATTAAATAAATGTATTGTGCCCCAAAATTATTTATTCAACATATAAAAATTCTTATCATAATTCTATGAGATTTATTTGTTGGAGACTCTAAAATGCACTTGGGTAATTGCAATTCAGAGTTTAGGGTTTCCTCTAATATCGATTGTGCTTACATTCTTGAAAACCCGATTTCTGGTAGTTCTCCCTCAAAATTGTTGAAAGAGAGATTCAGAAACTGAAGATAATCAATCTTACCAATAAATTTAGGCAGTGGATCGGAGAGAGAATCGTTTGAGAGATCAAGCACAGTTAAGTTAGTAAGTTTTGCAATCCCAACATTAAAGTTTCCTACAAATAGGTTATAGGATAGTCCTAGATATTAAGATTAGAGCATGTCTACAGTACTCTACATTGAAAATTTTAGTGTTGATGAACGGTTCTAATAAGTTTGAAAGTGGAGTATTGTTGACAATTTTTTCTACATAAATTAAATTAAATGATGAAAGAGTAAAATAGTAATTTCGTGTTTAATTATTTTGCATTCTTTCGTTTTCCAATATCTTTCTTCCATCTCCATCTCCAGTACTCCAGTACTCCACTAATGTAAAAAATGAGAAGAGAGATAGAAAGAACAAAAGAAAGAAAGAGGAGATCGAAGCAAAGAGAGGAGACAGATCGCCGTCGCCATGGAACTCGAGCTCCGATTTCTCATCTCACCGAATTTCTTCCTGTTCTTCTTCCTCCTCTCACGGCGGCGGCCGGGGGCTGTGCCAGATCTTCTCGAAGCTTCTACAGGGCAGATCGATTCTCCCCCCCCTCTCTCCAATTTCTCTCCGTCCCCTAATCCCTCTCTCCACACACGAGTCGGCTCCTCCAACTCGAGCTCGCCATACTACCAGACATAATCGACCTCATATGCCTCTAGATAAGGTGCTTATTCATTCTGAATCTGTACGAAATGAGGCTCATTCAGTGCTGTTCAGCGATTCGCCAGATTGGGACTGATTGTGTGTTGAATCAGCACTAACTAATTGTGATTTCTTCAAATCATAGCTTAATTTGGTTAGAAGCAGCTGATCAGGTATTATCAAGACTGATTCAGGCTTAATTTAGCTGTTGCAGGATTGTTACATTTAGGGTTCATTATTCTATTTAGTTGTAAGGGTTAATTATATCTCTATTGTTATGAGCCAGGATCTCTACCAGTAGGAATTGGTGTTCATTGATCTATAACAGTATGCTTTAGGGTTATGAATGATCTACTTGAGTTTTATGAAGGGTTACATGATTTAATATTCTGATTTAGGGTAGAATCAGTAAATTCGGTTGTGTTTTGTTTTACTGGTTTGACTGGTACCAGGATCTTTATGTGAGAATGTAAGTCTTTTTTTTTATGAATTATTACAATTTAGAGTTTATGTGATAATTAATATTTTGATTTATTTTTGTTTAGATGGGCAGAAAATGGTGGAATTTTTGGTGGATGTGTGGGAGCAAGAAGGGATCTATGATAGTTAACTAGAAGTTTAGGGTCTTTAATATAATTTGTGTGGCTTTTAAATTTTAATTGTGGATTTAGGATTATCATAACTAATTTTAATTGTCTATAGATATTTATTATTTATTTCTCTATTGTTGTAATTCTTGTGTAATAATATTGTATATTATACATTCAACCACTTGTGAATTGTGATTGTAATACTTATTTTCCTGATTTTCTAGATGTCTAGTGGTTTTTCTAAATGCAAAATTGCAAAAAACTTCTCTTTTAGCAAGACATCACAATTAATTTGCTATTAATTGTTAAATTTAATTAGATTTTCTATTTTGGAATGATACGTAATTTTTTGCCAAAATTTTCATTTAGCTTCCATATTTGATAGCCTCTATATCTTAGGGTATCTGCAATTTTAGCAAGCAAATGAGAAGACAAATTTAGAAGCAAACAGAAAATCAACAGAGAAAATTACCAAATCGGATTATCATTTTTCTTGGAAAATATTTTTGGTTATAATTATGAACATAGCTCTTTCCCAAAAAATGTTTCTAGTTATTGATGGTCATCTTTCCAAAATTACGTTAAAAAAATAAACTATATACATAGAAAGGAATATAATTCTAAAATTGTTGACTCATATTTGGAAACTGACAAGCCTATTATTTTATAAATTGAAGCCATACTTTTGAAGTTTTCCTAATTAAGCAAATAGCCGTGTAGTGCTAAACGGTTGCAAACATAAACAATGGTATGCAACATAATTTTTTTTAATTATATTTGTATCTCTATATTGGATATATTATTTTTCACATTCTACTGTATTATGTAATTTAGGCTGCAAGATGTAAAACTAATGGTTCCGTACCCTAAGAGATTCAACAACTTGTTTCTTGTGATACACAACTTGACTGATGCACAGAAAGATGCTATCACGGAAGTGGGATTCGGTGGCTTCCTTCATTTGCAGCCAACTTGTTTTCGAAGTCTTTGGTGCTCTGCTCTCGTTAAAAAATATAATCCTCGTGAAAAGTCTTTCCGTGTTAATGATACGGACGTTCCTGTAACGGCACGAGATGCGTTTTGTATACTCAGTGTTCGAGATGTCAGAACTGAAGTTAACATTACCAAATCCAGAAAAAACTTCTATGTTTGTGGCTTATGCAACTATAAATTTACTCTCAGTGGATTAGCCGCTAGCATACTTCACAAGAAAGATTTTGATGAGCCATTCATTATAAAATTTTGTTTGTTAGTATTTGGTACCGTGCTAGCACCTATTTCAACTGATGAATTTCCTAGCACGTACACCGGTCTCGTTGCGGATGAATCAGTGATAAGAAATACTAATTGGGCCAAATTTTGCTGTTAATGAGTTAATAAGGAGTATTGAGCTACATCAGTCAAATCCAAAACACCAGTTTAAGGGCAACTTCATTCTACTTCAGGTAAAATTATTTTTTTTAGTTATGATTTTATAGAAGTAAAACAATATAAAGCCAACTTTGTGATTTTATTAAATTATTTTTAATAAATTATTTTATGATTTAATTACCAATTTTCCACAAGGGCAAAAATTGTCAAACTTAACAAAAATTGTCAAACTTAACATAATCAACTTAACATTAATAAAAGCAGCATGTTTCAAGTATTTTCCTTGTTTGTATATGTGTTTAATGGTAATATTACGGGTGGTGATAATTACAGGCATTCATGTTGTTATTTACAGGTTTGTTTAACTTTCCTTAGTTATTTGACAGTTTTGTCCTTGATTTAATTGGTAACATCTAATTAATTGGTCAACCTTTCCATATCTATGTAATAAAAAGTCTGATACTTTTGGCAACTCAAACATTCTTTGTGCTAGGTTTGGATTTTGGAACATCTGCAAATAAGTGAGATCGATTATAGCAAACATTTGTATCCCTTAATGATGAACTGGGATGAAGACAAAATTAACCTCAGAGATAAATATGCTGGTGTGCATGGTATAATAGGAAAATTGGTGATATCTCTTAAACATCCCTCTGACAAGGTTAATATAATCATCATTTCTCTTTCTAAAAAAAATAATATAATCATCATTTCCTTAAATATTAAGAAGGTTGTAAAGTAATTTAAAATCATGTAAATCCTTTTGTACGTAACAGAAATCTGAAGAGAGCTGTAGTGAAAGATTAACACGTATGGAACAATCATTATCTGAGATTAAAAATGTGGTGTTTGATATGAGGTCATCTGTCAACCAGAAATTTTGTGATCTTGAGGAAATGTTGAAGGTTTGTTATATTTGTTTTTAGTTTTCAACCTCTACTTTTATTTAAATATAACGACAAAAAATATTCTTGTCATATATAGGGAATGAGAAGAAGCATTGACATGGTATCCTCTTTTGGTGAAACATTATGTGACATCGAAGAACTGTTGCAGGTATTATTATACTTCTTATATCAAAATCTTGGTAGTCATGTAAAAATAAATTTATAATAAGCATTCATGTCATGTGTAGAAAACAAAACGTACTGATGACGATAAAAAATATCGTACACCCTCTCCTTCTCAACAACAACAACAACAAACTTCTTTTGATAAAAAATATCATACGCCGCCACCTTCTAATATTCATGTCATGCCTGAGGACGATGAAGATCGTGATGATGAGCAAGATCGTGAGCCCTCTCCTTCTCAAGAGCAACAACAAACAACTTATTTTGATAAAAAATATCATACGCCGCCACCTTCTAATATTCTTGTCATGCGTGATGACGATGAGGATCGTGATGATGATGAAAATATGAATAAAGAGGATAATGTTGCTGACAGGGTCAAAGGCAAGCAAGGTAGAGCTAGAAAAATAGGTCCTCTCAATAGCTCTCCATACGTGAATCCAGATCACCATGCTATAATTGGGAAGGTAGCGGATCACAAGAGAAATGCTTCAAAATTTCCTTGTAAGCGATATCTTATTTTACAAAAGTAAGAAAAATATTGATACATATTATTTTACAAAATAGTATTAAATGTGAATCTGTTTGTGCTTAATACATATTATGTCTTTCAGATGAGTTAGATAATATTGATATCGCATCAATAAAATATGTACAAGAGCACATTTCCGAACAAGATAAAGAAGTTGTAGATGGTGATGACGATATTTTGACTATTCGTAAGTTGGAATGTCTTGTAACTCCTGTGCAAGGTCGCAAAAAATGGTTAAATAATGAGGTGAGTTTGGTTTTATTAATTAATTAATTAATTAATTAATTTATTTATTTATTTATTTACTTTTTTTTTATATTTGCATTTGATGTTGCAAGTTATTAATTGTTACACCAGAGAATTAAATCGCGGAAAGGTCCTTGTAGCTGACTCATTTCAAATAGGGTGGCTAATTGGTTTGTGTAAAGAAAACATGGATGACCTTAAATCCAAAAAAGGTAGGCTGTGGGAACACATGGTTAACACTGGAGCTGACTATCTTAAATCCAAAATGGTAAATATGACAAATATTCTTAAATTTGTGTAATTTGTACCTCCATTTTATAAATATTCATATAGAATTTATTTTTTTAATATTAATTGTAGGTTCTTATACCTATTAATATCAAAGATCAGCATTGGTATGCTGGAGTTTTAAATGTTGAGCAGAAAGAGTTCCAAATATTAGACTCCATGTATTCCAAAACTAGTAATCCACAGGAAGCTAATATTCGATATATGCAGGAAACTGAAAATTTGGTACGTCATTATAGTCTATCCAAAAACTTATTTTTATTATGTTTATCAATGTAAATTGATTTTGTAGAGATCCGGCATTCAACTGTGCATCAACGCTACAATTGCCGACGGAAAACTTCCCTCAAAATGGCCGAGATCAGTTGATATTGTCAAATGTTGCTGGCAAGAAAAGAGAGCATGCATTGACCCGGGTTGGTTGTCCGGTCAAGTTTGCAGTTACGCTTGATCGCAAGACGACTGATTGGTTCGTGAGTGAGTTTGAGGATGTTCATAATCACCAATTAACTGATGAAGAAGAGGTCGTGCACCTATGATCTCATCGTAAAATCGATAATATCAAGCAATTGGAAATAATTTCTTTACATGTCACAGGACTTCGTAAGCGACAAATCATGGATGTCCTTGAAAATAAAGAAGGGGGTTTTCGTAATGTGGGGTTCCTAATGAAAGATATGTACAATTTTTTGGCAAAACATCGGAACTCAGTAACCTATAACGGGGATGCGGAATATGTTTTGCAGTGTATGAAATTGAGAAAGGAAAATAATACGGAGTTCTTTTTTGATTATAACACGGATAATGACGGAAAATTGACAACCTTGTTCTGGTCTGATGCTCAGTCCAGAATAGATTATCAGTGTTTTGGTGATGTCTTGATTTTTGATAGTACGTACCGAATGAATCGGTATAACATGCCATTTATACCTTTTGTGGGGGTGAACCATCATCGGTCGACCACAATTTTTGGGTGTGGGATAATAAAAAAATGAAACAGCGGAATCCTACAAGTGGCTTTTGTCCACCTTATTAATCGCAATGTATCAAAACCAGCCTAAATCCATAATGACCGATGGATGCCCTTCCATGGCTAAAGCCATTCGAGAGATTTTACCACGAGCGACTCATCGTATATGCGCATGGCATGTTGACTTGAACATGGTGCGTCATCTTCACATATCGAATCATGAAGGATTTAGGGACCTGTTGTATAACAGTTTTGACTCGAGCGAATTTGAGAGTAGGTGGGATGATTACATCAATAGTGGCAGTGCATCATTAAGCGATAATGAATGGTTGAAAATGATGTACAACTCAAGGGAGCGTTGGGCAGCAACATATTTCGAAAATAAGTTATTCTTAGGAATGATAAGCAATCAAAGGAGCGAGAGTCTTAATTCTAGGCTTCACATGCATATTAATAGTAATATGTGTTTGTTTGATCTTGTTAGGAAATATGACCGTTGTGTGTCTCGTATCCGTAGAAATGAGGTCGAACTTGATTGCAAAGGCTCCCAATCTATTCCTATCACGAAAACAGAATTTGTAGGGTTAGAGAAGTATGCTGCACATATTTATACACCTGATGTATTTTATTCTGTCCAAGACGAGCTCGCTCGCTCAAAGAATTATGAGATTGTTGAGACCGATGAATATGATGGTAAAAAGTGGTACATGTTGGAATTGGAAATACGGGTGGAAGCATTGTTGTGGAGTGTGTTGGTGGTGATTTGGTACAGAATATGAAGTGTCTTTGTATGAAAATGGAAAGTGAGAAAATCCCATGTAGACACATAATGAGGATGTTGATTGAGATGAAGACGGATGTAATTCCTCGGTGTTGTGTGTGGGAAAGGTGGACTAAGAGTCCGAAAACTTGTTTACCGTTGCTAACACGTGATTCCGCATTTGATTATGGTGAAACGACCTCTGCACCGTTTGGTGTTTCTGATCCCGAGGTCATGGTAGGCAGAGGTGCACCGAAAAAACGGTTTAGAATATTCAATGAGAAGGGGACGAGACGATGCGGGCACTGTCGACAACAAGGGCATAATAAAGCAACATGTCCCGAGCATCATGAAAACTGATGAAATATGGATTGATGTATTTTTTATATTTTTAGTTGGCATTTTTATTTAAAAGTTATTTTGTTTGAATAAATATGGATTTATGTATTTATGTGTTGAGATCCCTTACTTTGCATTTTTTTTTCTTTCTCTGGATGACTTGTTGGTTATAAGATATTCTGCATTTGGTTTTTGATTCTGATTACTTCGAAATTTGTTGTGTAATTTCCTTATTGGATTTATATATAATCAATTGGTGATTGCTATGGAAAGAAACTTAGAAACTTGGTTCATGTTTGAACTGTTTGGAAATTTATTGTATGAAGTCCTTATTGACTACACATAAGAACCATTTTATTCCGTGTTGTTTGTTCTTGTTCGGCAGAAGAAAAATGTTGAATTTGTTCCACTTTGGGAACAAAAGTTTTGGGATAAAAACTTTTGGAACAGAATGTCAAACAAAACAAACTAAAATTCTAGTTCCGAAAGAAAAAAATGGTATACAGTAAGACTAGTAAAGCATTGTAAAACTAAAATATTAGGTATGGAACAAGTATTAAATTAACTCAATTCACTCAATTAAATTAACTCACTCTAAATTAATTAATCAAAAAAAATATTAGTATTAATCAACAAATAAACAAAAGAAAGAAAATAATCAAATTAAAGTTCTATTCTTTAAAACATAGAAAAATAACAAACTATTTGGAATGTCCTTCAGCTTCGATCTAGAACCCTACAAAACAAATAAATTATGCACAAATTAGAAAATTAACCACAAAAATCAGAAAATTTGGAGAACCCAAATTGACAAGATGGAAACTTTTGAGGTCTAAAACTAAAAAATTACAGAACCTGTTATTATTAAACTGTTTCTTTGTACAAAAATACCAGAAACCAATCAATAACACAAAAGATCCCCCCCAAAAGTTGTAAATTTTCAATTTAAAATAGCTAATTCAGAAAAAAAAAATAAACAAAAAAAGATTGAACTTTCTCACATGAACAATTGGAACGCCCTTTGTCGCAGAGCTTTTCGGCGTTCCAACTAAACAAAAAAAGAAGAAGAGCTTTCTGTGTGAACCTTTCGTCGGCCTTTCTCTCTCTAGGCGTCCTTCTCGCTCCACCCCCTTCCTTCCTCTCCGATTCCTTACTCTCCTCCTCTTCTTATTCTTATTCGTCCGTCTTTTCCTCCTCCTCAAAAATCGGCTTGCTCCCTTTACTCGAAAAGCAAACCCTAATTGCAAAGAATCCCACTTGCAAAGCGATTGAGTCGACTAGGCCTCAGGTCAGATTTCACGGCGGAGAGGAGAAGGCGAGCTGTGTTGGTGGAGGAGGATTGTTAGTTGAGTCGCAGCGGAGCAGTGAGAGAGAAAGGCTTCAAGACAAATTAACTTTTCTGACTTCTCAGATTGGAGGAGCAAAGAATACAATGGAGTTGTCCATTCATTTAAAACAAAATGGAGGACTAAATAAAATGAAAATGAATTTAAGACAAAATCTCAGTAATTAATATTATATGTATTAAAAATACCCCTGTTAATCTAATGGTCATAATTAAATCTATCATTAAATTAAAAAAGAGAATGGAGTATCATAGACAAGCTCTTAAGATTAGTTGATAGGTTGGCAATAAAACTGGGTATTACACATTGAAGTTGATTTTTATTAAGATATAATGTGTCTAAAAATGTACAGTTGGATAATGCATCGATGAAGCTCCATTCACTAGGCGTCCTAGATTCTCATTGGTTTTCTGCTAAATGAAGGGGACGAAGATTTTTCAAGGGTTCCTATACTATAGAAGGTATTGTGCCTGTTAAATTGTTAATCTCAAGCTGGAAATCAACCAAGGCCGAACAATTAGATATGGATGGTGGTATTTGACCTGTGAGTTTATTTTCTTAAACCGTTCCTTCAAACTTGTTCCCACCGAGTACTAAGTTGACCATGGTTGATAAGTTATATATATAGAATGTGGTATCTTGCCTGATAAGCTATTAAATCCGAGATTAAGGGACTCTAGAAAGCTAATTCCTAGTATTGCTGGAATTTCCCCTGAGAGTTGATTAAGAGCACAAGTTAATATTGTAAGAGATTGGAGTCCTCCAAAAGAAAATGGGATTTCACAATGAATATTGTTTACAGATAACTCAAGTATATTCAAAGAGCTGAGCTTTCCTAGCTAAAGAAGGTGGAATTGTTCCTGTAAAAATGTTCAGATAAATTACAATATCAGCAGTCAAGTTCCACCAATGATTTTGTGATTCATCTTAGATTATTACGATGGATGTAACCACAGATATTAGAGTAAAGAATAATAGTTCATTTTGTGATTATCGTATTGATAGAAAATATTATAAAAGATTGGAAGGTGAGTTTCTTTTCTCAAAAAAAAATAAATAAATAAATAAAATGTAATAGGAAGGTATATATGATGATACCTTGGATATTGTTATACGTGAGAAGAAGAGCTTGAAGATGAGCAATTACTAAGAGTCTTCGGTACTTCTGCACCAAGAGAATTCTTTTTCCAAATTGAGGCATCTTAGCCGACTACATCGTCCAATCTCTTTAGGAATGTTTCCACTAAAGAAGTTATCATAAAGAGTCAAATTTTTGAGAAAGATGAGATTGTGAATCACAAAATCATTGGTGGAACTTAACTGCTGTTAATACTAAGGATGACGACAAACAGTGACGCATCTTAATAAAGACTAGGGGGCAGCTACCTCTCTCAAGATTTTGAAGTTTCAATATATATATATATATGATAATACTACTGTATTTTGTGATTAAATTTATAAGTTATTTTTATCCTGCCCCCTCAAGTTTTTCGTTGTATTTTTCACTACGTTGTGTTCTCCACCCCCTAAGGATATGAGTCAAGATCCGTCACTGATGACAAAGACAAACAAAACGACTCTAAAACGAGAGAAGTGACTCTTTCTGGATGGCGACGCCCACAATTGACACCTGGCCACTCGCAATGGTGAATAGTATCATTCCATGAAGATAATACTCTGTATGGATGGTCGTATATTAGAGATTTGAAGGAGAGAAGAGCTGAACAATCAGTTATGTTTGAGGCAATTTGAGCGCAGGTGGTGAGGAAGATGAAAGGAAGATCAAAATGGGTATGTAAAGAGTTGAAAATTGAGCTAAAAATCCCATTCTTGAAGTTCTTCAAGGCACGGGAATGAAGTAGATACTCCTGACTTCTTATATAATAATTTCCCTTTTGGCACTTACGTGCGGAAATGAGGAGCACCATAAATATCCTCTGTTAGTTTGTCTAAGTCGGCTGACACTGACTTATAGTGGAATGAGATGAGTCATGACCGGAATTTGTATGTTGGGAAATGAGAAATCACGATAGAGGTGCTGTAGTACGGATTGAAATTATATATTGTTATATCACGTTTCTATATACGCTATATACTGTCTTCATTTTTTAAAATATATATTGTTTATCGAATGAATTTGTATATACTATTTGTTTTCAGTTTATATGTTTTTATGTACTGTTTTCATTTTTTAAAATATATATTGTTTTACCGAATGAATTTTGTATATACTGTTTGTTTTCAGTTTATATGTTTTTTTAGTTTTTGTATATCGTCGCTACAAGATCGCTACAGTACCCGGCGCGCGGTATCAGCTTCCTAGTTTATTTGACATGCATAAATTCTGCTCAAGTCCAGTTGAGTTTCTTGACCTTGCAAAACCAAATTATTTGTGCCATCGTTTTCATTCATTCAAATTTTCCTATCTACTATTTGATTGAACTGTTTCGCCATATTCTTTACTCTGAAAAAGAAAATCTGTTATGCCTTTGTTTTTGGGTCAAGAAAAATTCATCTCACAAATCACAATATATTGTAATGAATTGTGAGTTGAATTATGAGGCTTATGGAAAAACTAAATAATATTTATCTTATTGGTGTCGATATTGTTATGATGATAACAGTTTCTTCAGTTAAGTACTGGCAATTTCAATCCAGACATCAAAGACAAAATTTGTAATATCAGCAAATATAAAAATAAACATCGAGAGGTTTTCATCAGTACATCTGAAAAAATTGTGGTTCAGATGTTCAAGTATGTAACTTTTTCTCAGTTTGATTAATTTCATAGTTGCCTTATCTCTCATTTTCTTTCATATTTTTGGTTGATTCTCTTTCACTTCATAAGAAAATGAGAAAAAACTATCAACCAAAACTCTTTGAAGCCTAAAAAAAAACTGAATAAAGCAGATAGAGATAAAAAAGCAAAAATCATGGAAAGATAAAGAAAAAAACCACAAACAAAAATCCATCCAAAGTGAGACAAGGACATAATCACCTCGTTCATTTTTCATAAACATAAACCGAAAGTACTCACAAAGTCACAACCAAACCCTAAATTACCAGTCCACATAACAAAACATACAAATCAGCAACAACACACCCACAACCAAACCCTAAAACACAAAACACACCAAACCCTAAATACTAATTAACTTAACACTAACATCATAAACCAACATAACCCACTCAACCCATCACTCTTTGGAACTCTTGTTGATCAAATTCTTGTGAATATGCGGAATCACTCCTCCGCCCGCAATGGTCCCCTTGATGAGCGTATCCAGCTCCTCATCTCCACGAATCGCCAGCTGGAGATGACGCGGCGTGATCCTCTTCACCTTCAGATCCTTGCTCGCGTTGCCCGCCAGCTCAAGAACCTCGGCTGTCAAGTACTCCAGAATCGCCGCAGAGTAAACTGCTGCGGTCGCGCCGACACGTCCGTGCGCTGAGACGCGCTGCTTGAGTTGACGGTGGATTCTGCCGACCGGGAACTGAAAGAAAGGAAGAAAGAAAGAAAGAGGTTTAGATCCGAGATTTTGGGTTTGTTTAAATTGTGTTCAGTAGAGGGAAAATAAGAGAAAATAATAGATCTGGTGAAGAGATGGGGTTTTATGATGCGGATTGTTGTAGATCTGAGAAAAATCTAACATAAGAGTAATGAAAAATTGAAGTTGTTTTACAAAATAATGGATTATGTAACAGATTTTGTGATGAGTGCTATAGATCTGTGCTAGAATCATTGATAATCAACAAGTAAAAGCAGTTCAAGATCTAAAATTAACTCATGGGTATACAACAAAAGTACCAATTAAGGATAAAAAGTTCTAATTTATGTCAGATAAAAGGAAATCGTTAAGTATAACAGTACAAATCGTGATTTGAACAACCTGAAGGCCGGCACGGGAGGAGCGAGAAACGGGCTGTTTCTTCTTATCCTTGTCCTTGTTGGCCGCGGTGGTTTTGGCCGCGAGCAATCCTTTGCCTCCTTTTCCTGCCATCTTTCTTCTCTCTTTCTGCTCTGAAAATTACAATACAAAACAAAACCCTAGATTTGAAATTTACAGAAGGCAAAGAGAGAGAAAGGGGGGAATAAATAGAGGGATTCGATTTGGGGGCGATTTGGGTTCGAATTTGATTTACCTCGCTTTTTTTGATGGAAATCGAGCGGGAGTTGTGAAATTTGGGGGAAATTTCGAGCCCGATTTGGGGGAAATAGGAAATTTCGGAGGAGTTTGGGAGGACGTAACTGCCCTTGTGATTTGGAGAAGTTATTTTGGGGGTGAAGGGGTATAAAGGGGAAGATGTTATGTGATTATATAGAAGGAAATGATTTTATTTTACAGGCTCAATTTGTTTAATTTATTTTTGGTGTTGGGGAAGATAGGCCCAAAGGTTTGGACTTGATTGGAAAGTTGAAATAGTACACAAATAAAATAGACTGAGGATAGAATGTGGGTACTTTTTTATGTTATTATATGGACGGCTTTAAGCCCAAATTTATTTGGTACGCTGTTAAAGTTTGATTTGGGTTATCTTTCCGAAGATACTTGCAAAAAGCCCCTATTAGTACGTTATGCCTGAATTCTTAAAACCCCCATTATGAACTTTTGTTTTTGAGGTTTAACCTGCTGGGTCCAGAAACTTCGTGAAATATATATTATATAATTCTTTTTAATTATCGTTATTATACATGTAAATATTTTAACTAACTGAGTATGAGTTATTTGTTGTCTATTATGAATTTGCAAAAAGAAATTGTGTTTTTAGATGATTACGATAAAAAAAGTTATAGTTTGTTAAGATCTAGCATTGTTATTTAATTTATCATTAACGACAAGTCCACACCTACTATCAAATCTACTACAATTTGTACTACTCCCAATGATTTTTTGGTTCTATATGATTTGTGTATTTATAAGACTGTATAAACAGATTATTTGAGGATTTAAGAGATACTATGTTTTTGGTAGAGTTTAGATGAGAGAGATAAAGAGAGAAGAAGAAGATTTATTTTCATTAATCTTAAAGAGAGATTAATGAAAGTTAATTGATTTGATTAACTTGATTGAATGATACAATACTCTAGTCTATTTATAGGTTAGGATAATTACATTAAAATTAAAACAAATTAATTAATGTCATAACTAACTCATACAAACTCAATCATTCATCTAAACATGATTGAATCACAACCATTCATCTATTAACCACCACCAAAGTAGTGGAAAGACATGTGGTAACTAAACATATCAATTATAATCTTACCACAATACATGAAATATCCATATTCAATTATTTACTCTAATAGTCCCCCGCAAGCTCAGCGGGAGATTTATCGACATTGAGCTTGGATCATAAACTCGAGAATCATTTAACTGATACACCAATCTTAGTACCAATTCGTATCGGTATTTACCGATTTTTTTTTTGGATTTCTTTATGAACTTTTACCGGAAGAGAAGAAGAAGCGAGATCGTTAGCTCATTAAGAATATTGTGATTTTTAAAGATAAATTATCAAGAAATTGGTTTTAAAGTTTTGTAGAAAAGAGAGCGTTGACTCATTTTGAGAGAATTTTCGTGGTTTTAGTGGTTTATAGAGAAAAGAAATCTCAAGAAATTGGTTTTAAAGTTTTGTAGAAGAGAGAGCGTTGGCTCATTTTGAGAGAAAAAAAGAAGTATCTACAGTGACTTTTGTGGCTGGTATTAGATGTGTTTGGAGACTTTTTTTTTGCTGTCAGTCTGTGGCAGGTATGGGGATTGTTTGGATCCTTGGAAGGGGTCTGATTTTAGTTCAACTTGGGACCATTTTGGGGCTAATTTTTAAGTGGTTGTTTTTGTTAGTAGTATGTCCTAGGCCAATGTATTTGAGACCTAGATGTATGGATTGTGTTAAACAAACATTATTTTTATTTAGAGATATTTTATATAATAAATGCGTATTGGTTATTTTATTCTTATTACTAAAATGAACCTTGAATATGATATTCAGCTTTATATCATCAAAGTATGTGACTTTGATAGTAAAACTATAAAGTATTATGAATGATATTCTAAACTGTCCCTGATCATTCATAGGATGTTTGTGAGACAAACATACTTTATGATAAGCTATAAATGTACATCAGTATGTTAGTTGACTGATGGTCACGTTTTACTGATCATGAATAAGAGTTATTAAGTCATTAACATAAGTATATGTTAGAGACCATATACTTGAATTGACCCACCGTGAGAATACTACATGGTTCGTGTCATTAGTTATTCTCGCTAAAGAATGTATCTCGTAATCCTTAGACTTGAGATTATCTCAGTTTCCTACATGAGAAATTTTATACTTTAATATAATCTAACATCGTCTTTAACGGGCGGTCATAAAGATTATAATTAGGTATATAATGAATTATGCGGAGGAAAGAGTTTAATTAAGATAGGATTTGTTCCTCTCATAAATTGAGAGAGATATCTTTAGGCCTCTTGATGATTTGATTGAAGAAATGCACGGCCGTGCTCAAGTGAATTAATAAAGAGTTATTAATGTCATTTCATGTTCAATCAAATTCGGTGTCAAGAAATATTTATCGACCAACATAAGGTTGACACATACCATGCCTTATGGACAATATAGATATCGTGTAACAAAGGGATACAATGCATGACATAAATTAGGTTTGATCGAATCATCTATATTTGCTTAATTTGGGTAATCATGATGTCTTGCTAGAGGCCGCTCATGATTTATAATCCGTTGTGATTATTGCCAACATTAAGTAAACCTACAGGGTCACACACAAAGAACAATTATTGAGACGTACACAGAAAAATCATAACTTATGTGATAAGTTGTATGGAGAGCTACATAGTCAAGTGACACATCCAATCCTACATCTTATATGATAAGGTGTGTTGCATATATGGTTACATAGTTACCATGCACATAGGATATGAAACTTATGGACTATGTAGGCACAAGAGACACCCCAAAATCAGAAAAAAGGATTATAATATTTTCGTCCAAATTTTGTGAGACAAAAAGGGAGAGAAAAATCCGAAAATTATTCTCTTATTTTTCTGTGAGAGAAATGAAGAACGGATACTAGCATATATTGTTCTTTATCCGTTTAAAGGGGTTGTTCGTGTGGATACCGGTAGAGGACGAAGCAAAGTGCGGCGTCTTTGTGATTCGGGTTGAAACCGTGGTTTTGGTTGGAGAATCGGTTTGCTTGGAGAATCCGTTCGTTTGGAGATCGGTTTGTTAGACCGGTTAGGCGAAACATACAAAGGATCGGTTTGGAAACCGGTTTGGAATCGGGCAAAGAAAAGCGTCAACCAAATTCGCTTTTGATCATCACGGATTAAGCGTAATCCGAAGGTACAAAGTTATGAATTTTTCTTTGATTTAATTGTAATTCACGGATCCTTCTTTTGGGTTTCGAATTCGATTTTGTTTCGTTTTGTATTTTCCGCTGCGTTATGAACGGTAGAAACCCAACAGTGGTATCAGAGCAAGATTAATTCCAATTAAATTAAGACGGATAAACCATTTTCGAAATATTTCTTTTGATTTTGAGGCGTTGTTTTTCAATTTTTGAATTTTGATCATGAACGGTTGCGATTTCATGAAAGAATGTGACTTCATGAAAAGGTGCATGTGATGTATCTTGATCATGAACGGATGCGACTTCATGAAAAGGTGCATGTGATGTATCTTGATCATGAACGGATGCGACTTCATGAAAGGATGCGACTTCATGAAAGGGTGCATGTGATGTATCTTGATCATGAACGGTTGCGATTTCATGAAAGGATGCGACTTCATGAAAAGGTGCATGTGATGTATCTTGATCATGAAAGGTTGCGATTTCATGAAAGGATGCGACTTCATGAAAGGGTGCATGTGATGTATCTTGATTATGAAAGGTTGCGACATGATTGAAAGGGTGTTTTGGGTATGTCATGAAGGGATGCATGTGATGTATCATAATCTTAGGATGGGTGTCTAAATTTTATGAAAATGTGCGAAACTACGTATATGATACACTAAATAAATTTCGAAAGGATGTATTCAACACATCAAGTTATGGGTGTCCCTTGACCCTGCGGGATCCCCGAACCCCGCACGCACTCACGCATAGATTAATCGTAGACCCTGAATTTCATATTCGTAACGCCTTATACATATTTCGTAAAATGGTTTTAAAGTACAACTTAATGCATATAACATGGCCTATTAGATATGTGATGAATGATTGTGATTTGTGTGTGATGATGTGATGTGTGTATGTATGTATGTAAAAATGGGCATGGTTCCGTTCTTGGTTGATGTGATGTAATTTATTTTGATGGTTAATTGTGACGGGCATGGTTCCGTTCATTTTATATATAATATAACTACCACGATCATACACATCATGGAGATGAAAGAGTTCACCATCCACCTCATACGCATCATGGAGATGAAGGAGTTCACCGTCCACCTCATACACATCATGGAGATGAAGGAGTTCATCAATGCCTTGTGGTTGAATGTATCTTAGGAAATGATCTTAATGATTGGCTCATTTAGATCATCAAGGCCATGTTATATCATATCATATTTATTTTATCTGTGCATGTGATGTTCTGTGATGAAATACATGATAAAATAAAATAACAAAACAAAAGATTAAACATAACAATCTCTCATATAATATTGAATCATAGAAATGCCTCTCATGTATCTATACTTATTATCCCTTCGATCATGCAAAATTTGGATATGCCAAAGCATAGTGAATTAGCATAATCTTAGGGTGATAAGAAGCGAGAAATGGTGATTCTCGATATTTAGACATTGTTAGATTCAACTGAACTATCAAGTCAGACTTGGGTTCGGGGCATATGATAGGATGCATACGCCGAGCATATGATGCTCATCCTATGGATTAAACGAGAGTTGTATGAGATACAATTGGAAACGTTCCTACCTAAATAATTAGGTTCTAGGCGATGAGCCAAAACTCACTTGGAACTTGATGAAATATGGATCTTGGCCCGCTATGAAATTTAAAGTTAAAATTTCCGAATCAATACATTTGAGGGTTATTGATTTGAATAAAATAGTGGGAGTTAAAATTATATTAAAATATCTCAAATCACATATTAATATAAACCTGCATTTAATTCTGTGTAGAAAATGGCAACAAACAACACATCAACTTTAACATTGCGATCCGTCCTTGAGAAGGACAAGCTCAATGGGAAAAACTTCCTTGACTGGCATCGGAATTTGAGAATTGTTCTCAAACAAGAAAGGAAGAACTATGTCCTTGAAAGGCCCATTCCTAACCAGCCCGCTGATGATGCTGATCAAGAAGTGATAAACACTTATGCCAAGCATACAAGTGACTCTAATGATGTGACATGTCTCATGTTAGCCACCATGGATGCCGATCTTCAAAAGCAGTTTGAAAATTTAGAGGCATTTCCAATATTGGCACAGCTCAAGGAAATGTTCCAAGAACAAGCTAGAAATGAGAGGTATAATGCACATTGTGCATTAGCAAGTTGTAAGATGGTTCCCAACTCCTCGGTGAGTGCTCATATTCTGAAAATGAAAGGGTACCTTGATCAACTTGAGAAACTAGGGGCAAAGGTTGGCGATGAGATGGCTACCGATTTGATCCTTAGGTCTCTTCCTCCGAATTTCAAGCCATTTATAATGAACTATAATATGCATAACATGGACAAGAGTATCACGGAGTTGCACGGCATGCTGAAGAACTTCGAGGGGACTATGAAGACAAAGGTTGTCAACGATGTTCTCTTGGTTCAGAAAGGCAAGGGTCAAAAGAGAAAATTCAAGGGCAAAGTCAAAGGAAAAGGTAAAGGCAAGGTGTTGTCCGAACCTAAGAACAAGAAACCCAAGGAGGGTGTTTGTTTCTTCTGCAACAAACCAGGCCATTGGAAAAGAAATTGCCAGGCATACTTGGAGGATCTAAAGAAGAAGAAGAAGAGTAGTGAGACTACTACTTCAGGTATTAATGTTATTGAAATTAATTTATCTACTTCTTCATCTTGGGTATTAGATACCGGATGCGGTACTCACATTTGTAATAATGTGCGGGGGCCGCAAAGGAGTAGAAGATTAGCGAAAGGTGAAGTGGACCTGCGGGTGGGAAATGGAGCAAGAGTTTCTGCATTAGCCGTGGGCATTTATTTATTATCTTTACCTTCTGGACTTGTAATAAATTTAAATAATTGCTACTATGTACCTGCTGTGAACAGGAATATTGTATCTGTGTCGAGATTGGTTTTGGATGGTTTTAAGTTTGTTATTGAGAATAATAACTTTACCATAAGTAAAGAAAATATTTTCTATGCGAATGGTCAATTAGAAAATGGTCTTTATGTTTTAAACCTTGATCATGAACATTACAAGTCTATCTATAGTATTAATACAAAGAGATTTAAATCTAATGATTTGAATCCGACATATTTCTGGCATTGTCGTTTAGGACACATAAATGAGAAACGCATTTCTAAACTCCACCAATATGGACTTTTAGACTCATTTGATTTAGAATCGTTTGAGACGTGCGAATCTTGTTTATTAGGTAAGATGACAAAGGCTCCTTTCACAAAGAGAGGTGAGAGGGCAAGTGAGTTATTGGATCTCATACATACAGATGTATGCGGACCAATGAGCACACCAGCTAGAGGTGGTTTTCGATACTTCATAACTTTTACTGATGACTTAAGTAAATATGGATATGTTTACTTAATGAAACATAAATTCGAATCTTTTGAATTGTTCAAAATTTTCAAAAGTGAAGTAGAAAACCAACTAGGTAAGAAAATAAAAGTACTTCGATCAGATCGAGGTGGCGAATATTTAAGCCTAGAGTTTGACAATCATCTTAAAGATTGTGGAATAGTTTCACAACTTACTCCTCCTGGAACACCTCAATGGAATAGTGTCTCGGAAAGGAGAAACCGAACTTTACTAGATATGGTTCGGTCTATGATGAGTCAAACAGATCTTCCGATATCCTTTTGGGGTTATGCCATTGAGACTGTCGCGTTCATACTAAACAGAATTCCATCAAAAGCTGTTCAAAAGACTCCATATGAGATATGGACTGGGAGGAGTCCCACATTGTCTTTTCTAAAGATTTGGGGTTGTGAAGCTTATGTGAAGCGTCAAATTTCTGACAAGTTAACACCGAAATCTGATAAATGCTTATTTGTGGGATATCCTAAAGAAACTAAAGGATATTACTTTTACAACCCATCTGAGAACAAAGTGTTTGTTGCTCGAAATGGTTTCTTTTTGGAAAGAGAATTTATTTCTAAAGGAACTAGTGGAAATAAAGTACACCTTGAAGAAATTCAAGATCCACTAATTAGCAATGAACAGCCATTGGAAGATCCACTAGTCTCTTCAAGAGTTGACGAGTCCGGTCTTGAAACACAAGATACTCCTCGTAGATCTGGTAGAGTTCGTCATGAGCCCGAGAGATATGGATTTCTCGTGACTGATGATAGAAATGTGGCGCTCATAGATGATGAACCCACATTTTACCAAGAAGCTATAAAGGATCCTTATTCTCATAAATGGTTAGAAGCCATGAAAACTGAGATGCAGTCCATGTACGATAATCAAGTTTGGAACCTAATTGATTCACCTGAAGGTTCTAAGACCATTGGGTGTAAATGAGTTTTCAAAAAGAAAACTGACATTGACGGAAATGTGCATACCTATAAAGCGAGACTTGTTGCGAAAGGTTTCCGACAAACTCATGGTATAGACTATGACGAAACTTTCTCACCAGTTGTCATGCTTAAATCGATTAGAATTCTGCTTGCCATAGCTGCATATTATGACTATGAGATATGGCAAATGGATGTCAAAACAGCTTTTCTTAATGGAAATTTACTCGAGGATGTGTATATGACACAAACCGAGGGTTTTGTTAATCCTAAGAATTCTGATAAGGTCTGCAAATTGCAGCGATCCATTTACGGATTAAAGCAAGCATCTCGGAGTTGGAATCTTCGTTTTGATGAAGTAATCAAAGGTTTTGGTTTTATCAAGAATGAAGATGAACCTTGTGTTTACAAGAGGGTTAGTGGGAGCGCAATAGTTTTTCTAGTACTTTATGTAGATGATATATTACTCATTGGAAATGACATTCCGACTTTAAAAAATGTTAAGACATTTTTAGGAAAGTCTTTTGCAATGAAGGACCTAGGAGATGCCGCTTATATACTCGGCATTAAGATCTATAGAGATAGATCTAAAAGGCTCATAGGTCTAAGTCAAAGTACCTATATCGACAAAGTGTTGACAAGATTTCGAATGGAAGATTCGAAAAGAGGTTTCATACCAATGTCACATGGCATAAAATTGAGTAAGACTCAACGTCCTGCTAATCAGGAAGAACGAAATCGCATGAATAAAATTCCGTATGCTTCGGCTATTGGATCGATCATGTATGCCATGCTTTGTACTAGACCGGATGTATCATATGCATTAAGTGCAACTAGCAGATATCAATCTGATCCTGGTGAAAGTCACTGGACAGCAGTCAAGAATATTATGAAGTACTTAAGAAGAACTAAAGATTCATTCTTGGTTTATGGAGGATTTGAAAGTGAGCTAGTTGTAACAGGTTACACGGACTCAAGCTTTCAAACCGACAATGATGATTTTAGATCTCAATCTGATTATGTGTTTTGTTTGAATGGAGGTGCAATAAGTTGGAAAAGTTCCAAACAGGACACTGTAGCGGATTCTACGACAGAAGCGAAGTACATAGCAGCTTCAGAAGCAGCTAAGGAAGCAGTTTGGATGAAGAAGTTCATTGAAGATTTCGGTGTAGTTCCTAGTATAGCAAATCCTGTGGATCTTTATTGTGACAACAATGGGGCAATCGCGCAGGCAAAGAAACCCAGATCGCATCAGAGAACCAAACACATACTTCGACGTTTCCATTTGATTAGGGAGATCATTGCGAGAGGAGATATTAAAATATGCAGAGTTGATGGTGATGATAATGTTGCCGATCCGTTGACTAAACCACTTTCTCAAGCAAAGCATCATGGTCATGCTAGGTCGATGGGTATTAGATACTTGTTAGATTCGGCCTAGTGCAAGTGGGAGATTGTTAGTAGTATGCCCTAGGCCAATGTATTTGAGACCTAGATGTATGGATTGTGTTAAACAAACATTATTTTTATTTAGAGATATTTTATATAATAAATGCGTATTGGTTATTTTATTCTTATTACTAAAATGAACCTTGAATATGATATTCAGTTTTATATCATCAAAGTATGTGACTTTGATAGTAAAACTATAAAGTATTATGAATGATATTCTAAACTGTCCCTGATCATTCATAGGATGTTTGTGAGACAAACATACTTTATGATAAGCTATAAATGTACATCAAGCATGTTAGTTGACTGATGGTCACGTTTTACTGATCATGAATAAGAGTTATTAAGTCATTAACATAAGTATATGTTAGAGACCATATACTGGATTGACCCACCGTGAGAATACTACATGGTTCGTGTCATTAGTTATTCTCAGTAAAGAATGTATCTGTAATCCTTAGACTTGAGATTATCTCAATTTCCTACATGAGAAATTTTATACTTTAATATAATCTAACATCGTCTTTAACCGGGCGGTCATAAAGATTATAATTAGGTATATAATGAATTATGCGGAGGAAAGAGTTTAATTAAGATAGGATTTGTTCCTCTCATAAATTGAGAGAGATATCTTTAGGCCTCTTGATGATTTGATTGAAGAAATGCACGGCCGTGCTCAAGTGAATTAACAAAGAGTTATTAATGTCATTTCATGTTCAATCAAATTCGGTGTCAAGAAATATTTATCGACCAACATAAGGTTGACACATACCATGGCTTATGGACGATATAGATATCGTGTAACAAAGGGATACAATGCATGACATAAATTAGGTTTGCTCGAATCATCTATATTTGCTTAATTTGGGTAATCATGATGTCTTGCTAGAGGCCGCTCATGATTTATAATCCGTTGTGATTATTGCCAACATTAAGTAAACCTACATGGTCACACACAAAGAACAACTATTGAGACGTACACAGAAAAATCATAACTTATGTGATAAGTTGTATATATGGTTAAGTGACATAGTCAAGTGACACATCCAATCCTACATCTTATATGATAAGGTGTGTTGCATATATGGTTACATAGTTACCATGCACATAGGATATGAAACTTATGGACTATGAAGGCACAAGAGACACCCCAAAATCAGAAAAAGGATTATAATATTTTCGTCCAAATTTTGTGAGACAAAAAGGGAGAGAAAAATCCGAAAATTATTCTCTTATTTTTCTGTGAGAGAAATGAAGAACGGATACTAGCATATATTGTTCTTTATCCGTTTAAAGGGGTTGTTCATGTGGATACCGGTAGAGGACGAAGCAAAGTGCGACGTCTTTGTGATTCGGGTTGAAACCGTGGTTTTGGTTGGAGAATCGGTTTGCTTGGAGAATCCGTTCGTTTGGAGATCGGTTTGTTAGACCGGTTAGGCGAAACATACAAAGGATCGGTTTGGAAACCAGTTTGGAATCGGGCAAAGAAAAGCGTCAACCAAATTCGCTTTTGATCATCACGGATTAAGCGTAATCCGAAGGTACTAAGTTATGAATTTTTCTTTGATTTAATTGTAATTCACGGATCCTTCTTTTGGGTTTCGAATTCGATTTTGTTTCGTTTTGTATTTTCCGCTGCGTTATGAACGGTAGAAACCCAACCGTTTTGGGGCTGGCTTTGTCAGTTCTGAACTGAAAATTTATGGCTAGTTCGAGGCTGATTTGATGCTGCTTTTGTAGCTGGTATACGACTAAACGAGATTGTGAAAGGGGGTTGGTACTGTTGAATTTGGCTTGTATGTTAGCTGAGAAAGGGGGCCGAGCATGAATTGTTCTTGCGACAATTTTGGTCTTTTGTTGGTTGATTTTTTTAGCATCATTGGCTACAATTCGTGCAGTGAGCTAAAGCACGAATTTGCAGTTGTTTGAGTTGCTAGCAAATAGTTTTAGAATGGATTTTTAGCACGGATTCGTGTATGATTGTTTAGCACGAGCACCTATGTTTTAGCACGAGTTTTTATACAACTAGTTAAAACTTAAGCCCTTGCGGCATCCGTCACGGCCATTAGATCCTTGTTCTCTTAGTTTGTATATCACCTCACACTAGAACAGTTGCACCAAGAAGTACCTTTTCGACTCTCCAAAGAGAAGAGATCAACGGTTCCCCCAAACCATATCATTAGGAACATAGCGACCCTTCTCCACCTGTCGGAGAAACGACCTTAGAAAAATTAGACGTTCCTTAGTACTTTGTATTCATTTTGTTGATTAGGAATAGTGTTACATCCCGGAACTAAATAGCGGAAAAATGGACTATTGATTAGTCCCATCTTGAATAGTGAATGAAAATTGGAGTTACTTAAATATGCTAGTGCATTAACTACTAACACCAAACCAAACTTACACTTTTTTCAGGATAATATGGTGTGAGTTAAAGGTTGAGCTGGGTCAGTTAATATATTAGGCTCTAACAAATGGTATTCAGAGCGAAATCCTAGGGGTACTATTGTGCGTCCGGAAACATATCATACGGTTATCATGTCCAGAGAACCTGATGATCTTATATGTCCTAGTGGGGATACATGTATGGGGTGAAGGTGT
The DNA here is from genome assembly GCA_024447665.1 of Juncus inflexus. Taxonomy (NCBI): domain Eukaryota; kingdom Viridiplantae; phylum Streptophyta; class Magnoliopsida; order Poales; family Juncaceae; genus Juncus; species Juncus inflexus. Next base: position 3,850,816 of record JAJHPC010000012.1, on the reverse strand, counting down.
GCTAGGATGTGTACTGGGAAAAGACTGGGACCAGGTGCTAGTTCTGACGGGGAAATCAGAAATTTAAGTGGGGGAGTTTGTTACACCCCGGAACCAAATAGTGAAAAATGGGGCTATTGATTAGTCTCATCTTGAGTAATGAATGAAAATTGAAGTTACTTAAATATACTAGTGCATTAACTACTAGCATCAAACCAAGCTTAAGCCTTTGTCAGGATAATATAGTGTGAGTCTAAAGGTTGGGTTGATCCATTTAATGTATTAGACTCTAACAAATAGCATTTGAACCTTTTAAAAGGTGTTATTTGTAATCTTCAATTTGTTATAACCCATAATTTTGAACTTTATAATAATGGTATTTTCATTGTGTCAAAGTTCATTAGTCAAGTTTTACAATATTATTATTTTATAAAATTATATATTTTTATATCAATTAATGTTTTATATGATATATGATAAATAGATCCATGTGTAACTCTTGCTTGCATTTATATAAAAAAATAACTTCAATTTATGTTTTAATTTGGCTGACTAAGCGAATGCATGCATGTATTAATATCATTAATGGCTATTCATTCCCTCGGACGTTTCGTTTCGTGTCTCTTAGATTTTAGCAACCGAAATAAAGCTACATAGTTCACAACTCTATAAATATTGTTTTCTATTTTCCACCATAGAGGTGTCCATTCTTTTTCTTTTCATCTAATACAAAAATGAGTTCCAATCTTTCAAACAAAGCTTCTTTATAAATGCTATTGATACCAGGCATGATGCATAGGAGTCTAAAATGTCATTTCTTGAAGTATATCGTTGTAAGATAAGGGATTTTCTTTTCTCATGCGTTACGTCTAAAATATCCTTTAAAATGATCTAAATAAAATGAAAGTCGCACATGGCTCGAGATGCCATGGCAGTAAGAATAAAGTCGCTTATGACTCGCGATGTCATGACCGCATGATTGAGGTTGAGACCGCACATGGCTCTCGATGTCCATGGCCGTCAATAACCTAACAACGAGCTCAGAAAAATATTTTTATCTACTATTTACTGATTATTTTGGACAACTATTTTATTACTATTTATTATAATTTGGTATAAAATATTATATTACTTTTGTTTTGTGACGTATGAGACGATGGAGCTAATTAGTAATTTATTTTAAGTTTTCAGGTTCAAGGATCGGGTTTCGAGAGACGATGGAGCTAATTAGTAATTTATTTTAAAAATTAAGTATATTATTTAATTGTATTTTATATTTTGAGTGATATATTGTAATGATATTGTTAATGTTGCCTCCCAAAACCGAAAACGGGATTGGGGTGTAACACAATTTATAATAACTTTTTATTTTCTTAATGAAAATTTTCAGTAGTCTTTTCGGCTATAATTCTAAAAAAAATTCTATTTTGTGATTTTGCAGGGATATGCATGACATTGCAATGACATGCATGTCCAAACTCAAAGGTGTCATTTTGCAAAAAGAGGCTTTAGAAGTTTTGAATACTCCATAGAGAATGCCAATATAGCATCAGCCATATAAACTTCAAATTATAAGTTTAGAGAAAATAGCTCAAATTAAAAGAGGGAAAGATAATATTATTATAGAATATGATGAAACATAGTGTACTACGTGGAAACATCTAAAACTATATTTCAACCATTTCTTAATCTTAAAGATCATGTTACCCGACAACGTAGTAAAAAAGTCTCAATAAGCTTTAAAAAAAAAAAATAGTATAAAATTTACGACTGAAAAAGAAGATACCTTGTAAGTGTCTCGGCTTGGCTCGGTTTCAAGCTGTTATTGAACGACAAATTTTCAATCTGAGTTCAAGCCGAACATTAACGGCCTCGAGCTAAGCTTTTGTGCTGTCCCTAAATCAAATCATATTGGACCTCCAGGGCCGGCACAATTGTATTTTGGGGGATCAGCGAAAAGTCAAAATAATATTTTATTATTTTATATAATTTTTAAAACAAAATTAAAATTCGACACATAAGCTAGAGATGTCATATTTTTTTCATAAAGCCCATAAAAACATTCCTCTAATTACTAACAGAAAAAAAAATATCATATATATTAACATAAGTCATGACATTAGTTTAATTCAAACATGACAAAGTAAAAAGAAAAACATTTTGTAACTCAAAAGTAAATGAAAGTAAGAATTGTGATGCTAAATACTATATTAATCACGTTAAGAGAAGCTAGACACAATAAATAAAAATAAAAGATAAATAAGCTGAGAGAGAGATAAAAAAACGAGACAAAATATCGTGTACATATGAACCAAAATTTGTTGAAGGAAAAAAAAAGTACTACTCGACCACATATGAAAACAATGAATTTCGGAATCATAGTCACATATCTTAAGAGAAGATGGGCAAAGCAAGCTGAGTTTATGAGTTAATTAATGTAGTTGGCTAATCATTTCCAAGTTTTTGTTTTATTATCTTGAATATATCAAGCTTGTGTGCAATATTTTGGGAGCTTACACCTTAGCCTAGATGGCCTATGTAGTTGAGCCGGCCATGAGTGTTGGTATCCGATATACTATCTGATAGGATGTCACCTTGGAATGCCCTGTCTGGCAAGGTGGATTGATCGAGGTGGAGTTTGTGAGATGAGTAGATAAGTACAAAAAATAGATTGTTATTCCTTTTTTTTTACTATATTCCTTCTGTTTTTTTGAAATGTTATATCCTTTCTTTTTATGTGATCAATTTATATTTTTTGAGAAAGTATGTTCAATATGCATTACAAAAGAACAAGTAAATGCCAAAAAAATATAAACAAATAACCATCAGCTTTATAATTCCAATGTAGCCGGTGTATACAACATTTGGACATAATAATTTTCAAAACAACCACATAATTATATAATCATGTAAAATATAATGTACTAAAATTTTAAAACGAACTTGAAAAATGTCCACACAAAAAAACGTGCACAATATAACATAGCTCACGCAAAGCGCGAGCATCCTCTTGTTATAATATTAATTTATCATCATATTGTTATGGTTAAATATAAGAATTATTATTCAGAAGCCGAGTGAGTGAGGGTTCGTCCTAGTTAACTCTTAAAGATTTAATATTTAGAAATTGTTAGCTCCAGAAATAAATGGTACTATAAAATTGTTAGCCTCAATGTAGAACCGAAATCAGCCCAATTTTGGAGTCATTCTTCTGTACCAACACTTTACAAGAGTTATGGGCCTATATTATTCACTGCAAGAATTATCGGCCTAAATAAATTTGATTAACAAACTGGCCCATTTATTATTTTTATTTTTATTTAGAGAAAAGCTCACTTTTGCCCCCTGAACTTTTCAAAATTGTTCAACTTGCCCCCTCAACTTTTTTTTGCACACTTTTACCCCCTAAACTCTTCCAAATGTTCAATTTGCCCCCTCCATCCAGTTAAATGCCCAGTCAGCAGTTAACTGATTGCGTGGCATGATGACGTGGCAAATATATTGATTTTTTATTCCACGTCAGCAGCAGGCTCTTCCCTTTCTTCTCTTCGCTCCTGACTCTTCTCCTTCGCTCTCCTCTGTCTCTCTCTCTCCTTCGCTCTCTTCTCCTTCGCTCTCCTCCTCTCTCTCTCTCTCCTTCGCTCTCTTCTCTCGTCTCTTCGCGCCCCACTCGACGCTGGCAAATCTTGTTCAGAAAATTACCTTTCGTATCGGTTTTAAAAAATAACCGATATAAAACTCACATAATCTGCAACGGTTCCTTCAAACAACCGTTACAGAAGAACTTTTCGTATCGGTTTTCAAAAAATAACCGATACAAAATAGTAACGGTTCCTTCTAAAGAACCGTTACAGAATGAACACTTTTCGTATCGGTTTTCAAAAAATAACCGATACAAAATAGTAACGGTTCCTTCTAAAGAACCGTTACAGAATAAACACTTTTCGTATCGGTTTTCAAAACATAACCGATACAAAATAGTAACGGTTCCTTCTATAGAACCGTTACAGAATAAACACTTTTCGTATCGGTTTTCAAAAAATAACCGATACAAAATAGTAACGGTTACTTCTATAGAACCGTTACAGATTTACAATCGGTTCTTCCCAAATAGCTGCTTCATCGTCCCTTCACTTCGCGCGACCTCTCTGTCTCCCTGCTCTCTGTCTCGTCTCCTCTCTCCGCGCAACGCCAAACCCGCCGACGACGCCAGCTCACGCCCACGCCGCCACGCCGTCGGCCACCTCTTCTCCTCCTCTTCTCTCTTCTCTCTCCACTCGAAACCCTAAATTTCCGAAAATTCAAAATCGGTCCGAATTTGCTCCATTAATTGGTACATTTTCCTCTCATGTCTATTTATTTTGTTTCTACAATTCTAATTTCAATAAATTAGTGCTATTTTTTTCCTAAATTGCTCATAGTAAATTGGCTAATTTGAGTAATTTATTTAATTAACGGGTAAGTTTTTTTATTAATTAAGGAGCAACCTCTAATTATCTGCACCTTAAAGATGTACACGGATTGCTATTTTAGGATTTTTTATAATGGTTCATTTGTATTGACCGATTCCGTGTGGGAGTATGTCGATGGTCAAGATAATGAATTGGGGGATTTTGAAGATGTTTTAACATACACCAATCTTAAATCCATGATAGAAGAGAAATTAGGTGTGTGTAATATTTCGAAGTTGTATTATAAGAGGCCGGAAAATAATATACTACAAATTGTATATTCGGATGATTCGGTTCGGGAAATGTTCGCTAATTTTACCAAAACAAAGAGTATTAAGCTGTATGTGGAACACTTGAGTGAAAACGAGAATACGGATTTTGTCGGGACAATTTGTAGTGATGAATCGAATACTTTGGCGATTGATGTGTATGGCGGAAGGGAAGGTTTTGAAGAGGATGTTGAACATGAGGATAGCGAATTTTCTTTTTCAAACGAAGATGACGATAATAGCGAAGAAGAACCCCTAAATTTTATGTATCCATTGGATATGGAGCAAAGTCATTGTACCGAATTTGATCTTGGACAAATATTTCCGGGAGCTTCGGAATTTAAGACCGCCGTTAATAATTATGCGGTTAAAAATTTAAAAGATATTAAATTTGTGAAAAATGACCCAGATAGAGTGAGAGCGGTATGTAAAAATCCTGGTTGCTCATGGGTTGTATTTGCCTCGTTAAATAGCAGAAAACAATATTTTGTAGTAAAAACTTTTCATTCTCAGCACACGTGTGCTCCTACTTTTAAGTGTAGTCAGGTAACATCAACTCTTCTTGCTAATAGATATGAAGAAAGAATTAGATCGCATCCGGGATGGAAATCGGTAGAAATGCAAAAAATAATAAGAAACGAGATGGCTGTTAATGTGACGATAAGTCAATGTAGAAGAGCAAAATTGAAGGCAATGAGAAAATATTTAGGAAATTATTCCGAAGAATATGGAAAAATTTGGGATTACGCACAAGCTTTTTTAGAAGCAGATGGAGACAACACCGTACGGATAAATGTAAACCGAAATCAAGGGGATGAACGACCCCGTTTTCATAGAATTTATATTTGTTTTGGTGCGTGTAAGAAAGAATTTTTAAGTGGTTGTAGAAAAATGATTGGGTTAGACGGATGTTTTTCGAAAGGACCCATAAAATTTGAGATACTTTCTGCAGTTGGAAGAGATGCTAATGATCAAATGTATCACATTGCATGGGCTGTTGTGGATGTAGAAAATAAGGATAATTGGAGTTGGTTTTTAAATTTGTTGGCGAACGATTTAGATATGAGATCAGGTTATCAATGGGTTGTACTTAGTGATCAACAAAAGGTATGTGTTATTTTATTTCTCGTGATTAAATTATTTATTATTAAATATAATTTCTTAATTATGTTTGTATTTCTTTGTAGGGATTACGTATAGCAATCGAGCAGTTTTTACCTCACGCGGAGCATAGAATGTGCGCCCGACACATATATAGCAATTGGAGCAAGCGATATGGCACTGGAAATTTGAAGAAATTATTTTGGTTATGTGCTTGGTCATATACCGAATCCCAATATTTAGAGAATATGGCGTTCATTCGGGATGTATCGGTCGAGGCAGCAGATGATCTTTTAAAGACAAATCCAAAGCATTGGTGTCTCGCATATTTTAAGGATTGTTGTAAGGGCGCCATAGTTGATAATAATATGTCGGAAATATTTAATAATTGGATAAAGGATTCGAGACATAAGCCAATAATAACCATGCTAGAAGAGATTAGATGCATGGTTATGTCGAGAATAGCAAAACTCGCACATGAAAGTGAGATGTACCAGCATTTGATTTGCCCTAATATTTTTGAGAAATTAAAAAACCATATTAGTTGGAATAGAAATTGTCATTTAATTTGGAATGGGTCAGACGGTTATGAGGTAACTCAAAATTTGACAAATGAAAAAGGAGAAGTCAAAGAATACACGTATGTGGTTGATATTAGAAATCGTACGTGTTCTTGTAGGGTTTGGAATATTTCCGGTATTCCTTGTTCTCATGCCATTTCTGCTATATTTAACAAGGGCGAGGACCCGATTCATTATGTGTCGGATTGTTTTAAAAAAGAAACTCACCGCGCAATTTATTCTCATTTTATGGTACCGGTTATCGGTAGGCAAGATTGGCCCAAAACGGGAATTGATCCTCCGCTACCTCCATCGAAAAGAAAGATGCCGGGTAGGCCTAAAAAACATGCTCGACGTGAACAAGGTGTAGTGCCTAAACCATCAGCTTCAAAACTATCGAAATCAGGTCAAATAATAAAGTGTAGTGTTTGCCGCGAAACGGGTCATAATAAAAGTACTTGTCCTATAAAAAAGAGCAGGTATTAATATTTACATTCAATTCGTATAATTAATTTTTATATACAATTTTTTTAATGTGTATTTATAATTTTAGGACGTCATCTACTGGGGAATCTTCGAATCAGACGCCACACAATTAGATTTGTTGAATGTTAAGTCTTGAATTTTATTTTATGTTTTGTAAGGACTTAATTATGTATTTTGTGACATTTTAATATTTTTATGTTTTGTAAGGACTTACTTATGTATTTTGTGACATTTGGATATTTTTATGTTTTGTAAGGACTTAATTATGCATTTTGTCACATTTGATATATTTTATTATCAAGATTTGTATGCATTATTTTGGTTGTATATACAACATTTGTGACGTTCGCATAATCGCATAATCGCATAATTACTCCTATACAACATCATATTCCATACTAGCATATAACCCTAAACTCCAAACTCCAAACCCTAAACCCTAAACATACAACATCACATAGACACTAAACTCCAACCGCAAACCCTAAACATACAACATCGCAAATACTTTAAACTCTAAACCCTAAACCCTAATATAAATTATTCTCATAATCGCATAATTACAATACTAATTATAACACACAACATAAACAACAACATAATTAATCTTTTCAAATTCTTTTCAACTTCTTCAAATCTCTGCCTTTGCATCTTTTCAAATTCTTCAAATCTCTTCTCGAAGCGTTGAACTTGGTACTTGAGGTGGATTGGTGCGAAGGCAATATCGTCACACCAAGCAAAGTGCTCGCAAAGTTGGCATTTGTAAAATGCTCGACCATTATTTTTTTGGGTTTTTGCATGAAGCAGCAAGCATTTTCTAGCACAATGAGGACACAAATATGCATTCCCCTCTTCATAACTCCATCCATATTCACCATGATCACCGTTATCTACAAAATAATATGTGTCATAATTTTTTTTTACCATAAAATTGCCAAATTTCAATGCATAAAATTGCCAAATTTCACAATAATCTATCAAGAAATTCTTAGTTCATAAGAATATATTAGTAATTTATTATGATCATCTGTAATTTTTTGGTCATTCTAGACGGAATGTAGGTACCGTACCCGAAAAATCGGACGTACCAAAGAACAAGACCTAAACCCTAAAGAGTAACAAGCACTTCAAGACTCAATAAATTCAACAAATTAAAACCCAAAATCAGTCATGAAATTCAGATTTGTGCGAGCAATTACGACCTACCGACCCGAATGTAGATGCTTCATCGTCCGTAAGGGCCGGGCCGGGCGGTGGCGAGAGACCGGGGCCGGAGATCCGGGCCGGGTGGTCGGACGGCGTGGCGGCGTGGGCGTGAGCTGGCGTCGTCGGCGGGTTTGGCGTTGCGCGGAGAGAGGAGATGAGACAGAGAGCAGGGAGACAGAGAGGTCGCGCGAAGTGAAGGGACGATGAAGCAGCTATTTGGGAAGAACCGATTGTAAATCTGTAACGGTTCTATAGAAGGAACCGTTACTATTTTGTATCGGTTATTTTTTGAAAACCGATACGAAAAGTGTTTATTCTGTAACGGTTCTATAGAAGGAACCGTTACTATTTTGTATCGGTTATTTTTTGAAAACCGATACGAAAAGTGTTTATTCTGTAACGGTTCTATAGAAGGAACCGTTACTATTTTGTATCGGTTATGTTTTGAAAACCGATACGAAAAGTGTTTATTCTGTAACGGTTCTTTAGAAGGAACCGTTACTATTTTGTATCGGTTATTTTTTGAAAACCGATACGAAAAGTGTTCATTCTGTAACGGTTCTTTAGAAGGAACCGTTACTATTTTGTATCGGTTATTTTTTGAAAACCGATACGAAAAGTTCTTCTGGTAACGGTTGTTTGAAGGAACCGTTGCTGATTATGTGAGTTTTATATCGGTTATTTTTTAAAACCGATACGAAAGGTAATTTTCTGAATAAGATTTGCCAGCGTCGAGTGGGGCGCGAAGAGACAGAGAAGAGAGCGAAGGAGGGACAGAGACAGAGGAGAGCGAAGGAGAAGAGAGCGAAGGAGAGACAGAGACAGAGGAGAGCGAAGGAGAAGAGTCAGGAGCGAAGAGAAGAAAGGGAAGAGCCTGCTGCTGACGTGGAATAAAAAATCAATATATTTGCCACGTCATCATGCCACACAATCAGTTAACTGCTGACTGGGCATTTAACTGGATGGAGGGGGCAAATTGAACATTTGGAAGAGTTTAGGGGGCAAAAGTGTGCAAAAAAAAGTTGAGGGGGCAAGTTGAACAATTTTGAAAAGTTCAGGGGGCAAAAGTGAGCTTTTCTCTTTTATTTATTAAAAGGTACCTGCTTAATATTTTATTAGCAGTGATGAGAAATTAGGCTTGTCAATGGATCAGATAAGATCCGAATCCAGTAGGTATCCGATCCAAATGACTCGGGTTAAACTTGAAAAATAAGCCCATGGATCGGATTCGGGTTCAAATCCGAAAATGAATACGGGTTCGGGTCGGGTTCAGGTTTAGCCCTATCCGATCCACGGGTAACCCGAATCCGAAACTTAAATTATAAATACATTTTTAATTTTTAATCCAAATCATTCATTTTTTTCCTCTAAAAATAATCTTAACCATCCATCCTAATCCTAACTCTCCCTTTTCTCTTCTCTACATTGTGTAACATTGAACAAAGAAACAAAAAAAAAAAATTGAAAAAATTGAGAATAATTTCGGGTTTCGGATTATCTGTGGGTTCGGGTTTATATTTTAAAAAGCCTGTAAAGTTTACGGGCTCGGGTTCGGTTCGGGTTTCGGAATGGCCAAATTCGAACCCAATCCGGTCCGTTGACAAGCCTATCTGGAATCTCCCTGATGAACTAAAAAACTTGTCATTTTTTAATCAACATGGTAATTTAATTACAGGATTAAAGAAACTAAGTTATTTTATTGTTTCAGTAATATGCCCTCACTTGTTTGGTTTGGCTATCATCATCCAAGTACTTAAACCCAACTCCAAGAAATTCTATGTTGACCGTTAATTTTGTTTTTTCCCTAATAATTTTGGGGAAATAATTTTTCTCTCAGTGTCATTGGAAAAATTATTGTTAGGATTAGGACATTATACTTTTTTAACCTTCAAAATAGGGTTTTTGTTTGCATATATTTTTTTATTTTTTATCATCGTACGAATACATCATTTCTAATATAACATAAATTTTGAATATTAATATATTCTTATGATTGTCAGTATCTTTCGATATTAATATACTTTTAATGTTAATACACTGATGAAAATTGAAAACTAGAAAGAGAACAATTTCTCCATCTTCTAATTATAAGAAAAGACTCTTTTTAATTTTCAACTACTTCAGTTTCTTTTCAAGTCTGAACTTGTCACTGATATTTTCATCTAAATCACTTCACAGAACCAACTTTTAGGGCCAAAATAATTAAAAATCTACTTAATTACTCCTCAGTGGATTGATGCACCATGGGACCTTTTGATTTGTCCCACTAGTTAGCCATTTGTATTTGTCTCATTCGAAAAAGGGCCCTAACATTTACTGAAACAGAAGCACTATCTTCATTCATCGCATACTGTTTGTTTCTTTACCACTGCACCACTACAGACGAGATTCTCTTTCCTTTCATTAACTAACTATGAATGAAATGAAATGTAACTTTCTTTCACATGGCCATATGGAATCTATCATTTATCCATCAATCCATCTATCAATTAGTCATGTGTATTTGAAGATCTAATTATAGATTTCTTTTTACTAATCCAAATCCATATTGCGCCGGTATGGATATATGGTTTGTATAGCGAGTGAATAATGTGCGCTTAAATTATAATAAAATCTGTTATGGCTGTAATATTATGATAATAAGGACTATGGCATTAGAATCTATATATTTCATGTATATAGAGAAAACCAATATTTCTCTAGCTCAAGAGCACGTCTTTTCAATAAAAATCTTTTTCATTTTCAGCATAAAATAAATTTTGTTTACATAAACATACACTCTAGCTTGAAGGCCAATAACAAGAAAGGTTTTTTGTGAAAATTAAATATTGTAGTTATTTTCAATTAATAATCATGTGCACATAGTTATTCTAAATAATCAGGCTCATAGTTAACAATAGGTCTAGAATTACTTTCAATAATCATATATAGTTACCAATTAGTAGTACATCAATTTTGTGCAATCCACGTATCTATGAGATTTAGAAATTTGCATGACAAATCCAAACAACCTAATTTCGATCCAACAAGAACTACGAGATCCTACCATAACTACGATGAGAAACTACACAGCGTAACAGGATTTTAATGTCACATAAAGAGCCTGACAAGCTGGGCCACGTGAGTTGTGGTTACTTAAACAGTAAATTATTGGTACGGTTCTGAGATCTAATGATTTTTTGAATGTTCACAATGCCCATACTCACCACTAGTCTCTAGTCAAAGAGCCTTCGAGTTACCATCATTTTTTCTGTACCAATTATTTGTCAAAGTGAAGAACTAAAGGTTGGAAAGATTTCAAAAAAATAAGAATACAAATTAATTAATTAAGATTTAAACTGTAGAGCTTGAATGCAGCTATTCAGTCCAGTTGCGATTGTTCAAAAAATTGATTGTTCTTTGTATGGTCAATCGTTTCTCGTCTTCAAGATTATACCTTCTGGAAATGCTGTAAAAACGATCAAAAAATTGACACTAACTTTGGATACGAGAACTTGAACTCAAAACTGAAAACGGGAAGAATTAGACTCCGGTTTTGTTTGCTAACTTTTTTTAAAAAGTAGCTTTTATTCTAAAAATAGACATTCTTTTAGTTTTTTTTAGTAATTGTAAATATTTTATACAATGAACTTTTTATTCGATTTAATACAACGTAAGCAAATGCTTATCCTTAAAAAAAAAATTTACCTTCTGACTCGATCTCTCATATCCAATTTGTTAGCACAATATCATAATAGAATGCTTTCATTTCGAAGAGAATTGTGAATTAAGATTGAAATTGTGAATTAACTAAATAAGCTTTAACCAGGACAAGCTTGAATGCAGCTATTCTAGCGAGTCAAGATTGTTCTTAAAATTGATTGACTCTTTTACGTGTAGAGTTAATCGTTTTCGTTTTCAAGATTCTATATCCCGAGTACATCTATCATGTTCACTTTATTAGCACAATATCATAATGGAATGCTTTCAATTCGAAGAAGATGAACATCAATTTTTTCCACAAAAAACTATAAATTAGATTATGCAAATGAAAAGACAAATATAGTGTTTTATTTTTCTTTATATAGGAGAGAAATATTATTTTGATCGAAGACCAAAAAGCAAAGGGAAATTTTGTTGAAGTGTGTTTTCATGAACTCAAGTCAAGCGATTTGGATAAAATTGGTTCATCAAGGTGCATTATAATGCGCCAATAGTCTGATATAGCGAGTACTGATAACCAAAACCACATGTTTCTAAATTTTGTGAGGAACAATCTCTCGTGCCAAAACCTGGCTTACTTTCCTAAGAGCTTGTATATTATTATTATTATTATTGTTTGATGCTTATCTTAATGGCGCGCACACACGACGTTAAACAAGCAGTGCTCAAGACACGAAGTTTCTAGATCTTATGAACACTTCATGCCTGAGTGCTCCGATTCGCACTAACGTTCCTGATCACAGTTTGAAATCAACACTTATTCTTCTAAGCTTATACAGCTTGTGTTTTTGAGATTTTATGTGACTTCAATATTCTCAAAAAACTTGTGTATTGTAATGGAAAAATGGAAAATGGAAATCACTACAGTGTTGGGGACTCTCAGAGCATAACGTGTTCCCAGCTGTCGGAGTCTCACACCTTCTCCCCATCGTCCTCTTTTCATCAGCGCGACATGTCTGCTATATATTGTTTTATCGAGTTAAGAATTTATTATATATATACCTTTTTGTCTGAAATAGATTATATTTATATACTGTTATAACACACACACACACACACACACACACACACACACACACACACACATATATATATATATATATATATATATATATATATATGAATTATATACTGATATATCATATCTATATACTTTTTTCATCCGAATAATATATATTGTTTATCGAGCATATAGTGATACATATATTGTTTGTCTAAACTATATTTTTGATATAAATATACGGTTTGTCTAAATTATATCATATATATATTGTTTTCATCCGAATTATATATACTATTTTTATCGAAGTTATACTACATATATATATATATATATATATATATATATATATAGAGAGAGAGAGAGAGAGAGAGAGAGAGAGAGGCAATATATAAATCGACACAAAAAATTCTCTCTCTCTCTCTCTATATATATATATATAATTTTTTTGTCCGATTTATATATTGCTCTCTCTCTCTCTCTCTCTCTCTCTCTTATATATTGCTCTCTCTCTCTCTCTCTCTCTCTCTCTCTCTCTATATATATATATATATATATATAGAGAGAGAGAGAGAGAGAGAAATTTTTTTGTCCGATTTATATATTGCTCTCTCTCTCTCTCTCTCTCTCTCTCTCTCTCTCTCTATATATATATATATATATATATATATATATATATATATATATATATATATATATATATATATATATTTGTTTGAATTATATACTGTTATATCACCATCTATATACTGTTTTCGTGTCGCGACCCTATTTTCACCCCGTCGTGCTGCCGTCGTTGCCTGCTGAGCTAGAAGGCGCCGTGTGGAGAAGCGTCGTGCTCCCGTCGTGCTTTGGCTGACATGGAGCCCCCTACGTCAGCCGTCGCGCACAGGTCACGCCCGAAAGTGACGCACAATATCTGTTGGGTAATCCATAGCCATGTGCATTACATGCGTAGCGGAACCTATGGATTCAACCCGCTCTAAGATCATCGTTAAGAAAATAAAAGTATGAGATTACGTATTTAAAATTTATACCTCGGATCTTCCTTATCCGCGAGACGAAGAACGGATGAAGGTCTGAACGATTCTGACTTGCAACCTTCTCCTTCCTGAAGCTCAACTCCGCAAACCTCCTTGCTTCTCCTAAGGATGAAGAACAATCGCTCGCAAGTTCTCAAAATAAAGAACCTCTACTCGTATCCACGTCAAACTTCGAATAGTCAGAATAAACAGACTTAGCTAGACGAGTCCGAAAATACTTTCAGGAAGCTCTCACAAAATCTCTCTTTCTCTCTTAAAAATGGCTACCTCTAGGGCTTATTTCGTATGTCAAATAGAGTGGGGCTGCCCATCTATTTAAATTAGAGAGAGGGGCAAATGATTACTCAGTTTTCTAAACTGAAAATCATAATCATCGCTAGATTCGTTCGAACGGATCAGACATCCATTCGAATGGATGTGTGCTGACTTGGTGAAAATCCTAATCAGTGCAGTTGAGTTCGAACGGATCTAACATCAGTTCGAACGGATGTCTGCTGATTTTGTTTTTCTCAAACATCTCGTGTTTGATTCATTCGTCCATCAACTCAGACATCACATGTATAACTGTTTTTGAGATATTTCCTTCCCGACTAGACATTGCTCTATGTGTGACCGTGTAGGTTTTATTTAATGCTGATAACGATCTTCTAAAGATCGTAAGTCTTGAGTAACCTCTAGACTGGTGTCATGACTATCCATGTTAAATGAAATGATCAGCGATCATCAACCTATCTGAATAGATATTTACTTATTCCTTTTGTTCTATGATATTCATCTTGATCACAAGACACGGTAATATGTCATCCATGAGTTTAATCAAAGTCTCTTTCCTAATCGAGAATTAGATTGAGTAAATACGAAATGATATTAACAACACATATTAATCCATTTTGAGCATGGCCATGCATTTTCTTCAGTCCTAGTTCATCAAGAGGTTCATAGATATCTCCCTCTTGACGAGAGGAACAAATCCCAACTTGGTTACTCACATTCCTCGTCATGATTCAGTGTACACCAAATGATGACCCTAATAATCATCCCGTTATGGATGACGTATGATCATATTAAATAATACGGTTTCACATACATGAATCCATGGTGACCTCAGATAGTAGGAATAAGCACACTATTCATATGAGAATCTTTAATGACATGTACCAAGCATATTCTCATAGTGTGGCCAGTCCAGTGTGTGTTCTCTAACACGTACCTATATTCCAAATTTGACATCCCTATGTCCATGATCAGAAGAACATAATCATCTAGTTTGCGAATATACTAGTGTGAATATGTAGCTTCTTAATTGAAGTATATATATCTCTATAAACATCCTATATATCACTAGGGACAGTTTAGAATGGCATTTGTTAGTTCACAATTTTACTATCAGAATCACATATTCTGAGGACATTAACCCGAAGTATCATTCATGATTGATATAAGATATGTAAATATACATTGACAACCCATACACACAGATACATAAGAAACAACCTCTTCAAAGGTTCGTTAGCTCTATACTTGGATTGTTGATAACGAAGCTGGTGAGTTTTACCAAATTGGCAATTGGCACAAACCGTGTTGGTCGACACCTCTACTTCCCGAAGACCGTTGACCATCTACTTCTCGACCATTGTCTTTAGCTTGTGATTGCTCACGTGGCCCAATCTTATGTGCCAGAGATCCGATGTACCATTCCTCTGAGTTTGGTCTATGTAGGCTGATTGTCCTGACATTACGTAGTTCGATTCTATTTTGCGGCCCTCAATTATTGGTGTGCTCGAACCTTTAAGATTGCAGTACACTTTTAAGTCTTGTGGCGCGAAGAGTACATAAGTCCCTTGTGCTGTCAGTTGTGATACTGACAACATATTCTTCTTCATGCCCGTAATATGATAGACTCTTTGCAGTTGAAATTCCTTTAGACCAATATGGGGAGAGTTTACCGTTTTACCAGCGTAACTGATTGACAGTTTGGAGTTATTCGCTGTTGTTGAACAATTGAGGCCTATGGGGGGGGTTTAAAAGGCCTAAAGAAACGTGAATAATGTATTTTTAGGGTTTCAAATTTTTATTGCTTTTAGACTTTTGTTGATAGTTGTTTGAATACTAATTAACAAAGAAAAATAAATAGATAAGAAAATAGAGTAAATAAAAAGGTACATATATACCAATATTTTAAATAGCGCCACTATTGCGTGAAATAGCGGTGCAATAGCGGATTTAGGCCTGAATCGCAATTCACAATGAATTTATTGCTGTTATTGCGCTATGGCCGCTACAGCCGCTATTGCGCTGCTATTGCGGTGAAATAGCGGCCAAAAGCGGGAATAGCGGTATAAATTGCAGTTATTGGATATGATTTTTTTTAAGCTTAAACCCAAAATTAATCAAATTTTGTTGGTGTATGTTTAATTATGGTGGTTTGATTTTTATTTTTTATATTGAAAATTTTGTTATTTATAACATATAAAATAATAAAAGTGACGATTCCGCTATAAGGTCATAGCGGCGCAATCTCACTCACTATCGCAATCCGCTACAAAAAGTCCCCAACCGCTACGGCCGCTATTTCGCAATTTAAAACCTTGATATATACCGAACACACGAACTTGTTGACAAAGTTCGGCGAGGTGGTTGCGTTAGCTTTAACCACCCGTTTACTCGCTAGCAGCCCTTACCGCGTTCACGAGTTGCCTACTCTTCAGGACTTGCCTAGCGGCTCCGTTTATCACTAACAAATAAGATCGTACAAGACCTCGAACCACCGTCGCCTCAGAATAACCTCTTGACGGCCGGTGGAACAATAACTTACAAACTCGATATCTTGAACTTCAACAAACCAACGAGCAACACGCTCAAAAACTTCACTAATCTCACTTGTAGCTTTAGAGCAATTCAACAGTATTAAGAAAGGAGTATTTCTGCTTTTTGTGTCTAGAATTCATTCTTTTCCTGAGAAAGGTGGCTCCCCTTTTTAAAGAAGGAAGGAAGCAGCCCTAGAAAATTAAAACCGCTTAGTTCCGTTGACAACGGACCTTGTCCATTACCAACAGACTGCCAAAAACAGAAAGCAATCAAGGAAGATTTCAAACCAAACGGCTAAATTCCTACAGTTACGTTACCAACGGAACTGTTTCGTTGTCAACGGACTGTACACAATTTCAGCCAAACAAATGACAGAATGAAAGATTGCTCAACGGAGGGTTCTGTTGCCAACACAGTGGTCTGTTGGGAACGGACCACTTCCGTTGACAACGGAACTGGCGAGAATCGGCAAATTTACAGATTATACTCCCCTTTTAATAAGAATTAAATTGCTCACCAAACAAATAAACACACACGAAGAACTAAGAAGTTTGCTCCCACACCTTAAAAATACTCTCTTGAAAACTTTGCATGCGTGACGACTTCTTATTCTTCTGAGATAGGTAGGATGCGACCGTGATATTTCTGAGAACTTGAACGTGCGACTATCTAGCTCAAGATATTCTCACACAAATATATTAGTGGCTCGGAATAGTTTTAAATATCATCAAACTGAGGTCAACAAACTCCCCCTTTTGATGATTTTCAAAACTATTCTGATGATAATTGAGCAAGATTAAATTTATTCTCGCCCTTTTTGAAAAACATGCAAAAGGGAACACGACCGAGAGGCAAGAACTCCCACTTCATACGTGCCCCCCCTTAAGTGGAGAACCCATGAAATTTAATTTCATTGCATTTATTTAATTATTTATTTAATTTTGTTAAAAGAAAATAATTAGAACCACATGCACACATGAGTTGAAATTTGAGGTTTAAAGAAGTTCAAATGACTACTACATTACATTAGAAGTTGAAAATAAAGAAAATAAGAACTACAACTACGCAAAATACAAACCACAAACCTCCGAAAGCACTGGCAGGCTTGGGCTTCATACCCAAGGCACCCTTTCAATCATGTCGCAACCTTTCATAATCAAGATACATCACATGCACCCTTTCATGAAGTCGCATCCTTTCATGAAATCGCAACCTTTCATGATCAAGATACATCACATGCACCCTTTCATGAAGTCTCATCCTTTCATGAATTCGCAACCTTTCATGATCAAGATACATCACATGCACCCTTTCATGAAGTCGCATCCTTTCATGAAATCGCAACCTTTCATGATCAAGATACATCACATGCACCATTTCATGAAGTCGCATCCTTTCATGAAGTCGCATCCGTTCATGATCAAGATACATCACATGCACCCTTTCATGAAATCGCATCCTTTCATGAAATCGCAACCGTTCATGATCAAGATACATCACATGCACCCTTTCATGAAGTCGCACCCTTTCATGTAATTGCAACCGTTCATGACCAAAATTCAAAAAATTGAAAAACAACGCCTCAAAATCAAAAGAAATATTTCGAAAATGGTTTATCTGTCTTAATTTAATTGGAATTCACTTGGCTCTGATACCACTGTTGGGTTTCTACCATTCATAACGTAGCGGAAAAACAAAAAACGAAACAAAATCGAATTCGAAACCCAAAAGAAGGATCCGTGAATTACAATTAAATCAAAGAAAAGTTCATAACTTTGTACCTTCGGATTACGCTTAACCCGTGATGATCAAAAACGAATTTGGTTGACGATTTTCTTTGCTCGATCCAAACCGGTTTCCAAACCGATCCTTTGAATGATTCGCCTAATCGGTCTCACAAACCGATCTCCAAGCAATCTCCAAACGAACCGATTCTCCAAGCAAACCGATTCTCCTAACAAACCGATTCTCCAAATAAACCGATTCTCCAAACAAAAATCACGGTTTCAACCCAAATCACAAAGACTCCGCACTTCGCTTCGTCCTCTACCGGTATCCACACGAACAACCCCTTTGAACGGATAAAGAACGATATATGCTAGTATTCGTTCTTCATTTCTCTCACAGAAAATAACAAAAGAATAATTTTCGGATTTTTCTCTCCTCCTTTTCTCACAAAAGATGGACGAAAAATATTATGCCCTTAATCTGATTTTGGGGTGTCTCTTGTGCCTATATAGTCCATAAGTTTCATATCCTATGTGCATGTTAACTATGTAACCATATATGCAACACATCTTATCATATAAGATGTAGGATTGGATGTTTCACTTGACTATGTAGCTCTACATACAACTTATCACATAAGTTATGATTTTTCTGTGTACGTCTCATTAGTTGTTCTTTGTGTGTGACCCTGTAGGTTTACTTAATGTTGGCAATAATCACAATGGATTATAAATCATGAGCGGCCTCTAGCAAGAAATCGTGATTACCCAAATTAAGCAAGTATAGATGATTCGATCAAACCTAATTTATGTCATGCATTGTATCCTTTTGTTACACGATATCTATATCGTCCGTAAGGCATGGTATGTGTCAACCTTATGTTGGTCGATAAATATTTCTTGACACCGAATTTGATTGAACATGAAATGACATTAATAACTCCTTATTAATTCACTTGAGCACGGCCGTGCGTTTCTTCAATCAAATCATCAAGAGACCTAAAGATATCTCTCTCAATTTATGAGAGGAACAAATCCTATCTTAATTAAACTCTTTCCTCCGCACAATTCATTATATACCTAATTATAATCTTTATGATCTCCCGGTTAAAGACGATGTTAGACTATATTAAAGTATAAAATTTATCATGTAGGAAACTGAGATAATCTCAAGTCTAAGGATTACATATACATTCTTTACTGAGAATAACTAATGACACGAACCATGTAGTATTCTCAAGGTGGGTCAATCCAGTATATGGTCTCTAACATATACTTACGTTAATGACTTAATAACTCTTATTCATGATCAGTAAAACGTGACCATCAGTCAACTAACATATTGATGTCCATTTATAGCTTATCATAAAGTATGTTTGTCTCACAAACATCCTATGAATGATCATGGACGTTTTAGAATGTCATTCATAATACTTTATAGTTTTACTATCAAAGTCACATATTTTGTTGATATAAAGTTGAATATCATATTCAAGGTTCATTTTAGTAATAAGAATAAAATAACCAATACGCATTTATTATATAAAATATCTCTAAATAAACACAATATTTGTTTAACATAATCCATACATCTAGGTCTCAAATATATTGGCCTAGGGCATACTACTAACACCTTTTGTTTGGAAGCCGTCGTCTTGATTCCCGTTTTCGGTTTTGGTGCCATTTGTGTGATTGAAGGATTGAGAGATTGATCAAGAGAAATGAAGTAATACCAAGTCCGTTGTGAATCCTTGAAGAGGAAGTTGCCGATAGGTCGAATGTGCGAGAGAATCATCACGAAAGGCGAGTAGCAAGGTTGAATAGAGAAATCCTGAGTTCACCATGTTGAGAGAAGGTACGAAGATTTTGAGTATGGATTTGGAGGAAATTTGGCCAATAGAGTGGATTTGAGGAGGTTTGGAGGCCAAAAGGCTTGGAGAAGGTGGGGAGTTGGGTGAAATTTGTGCTTAGGCTTTGGAGTTTTGAAAGAGGAAGGTTGAAGGGGTGTATTAATGGAGGGGTTATGAGATTTGGGAGAGAAGAGGAAGGAGGCGCCGATTATGAAAGGGATTTATGATTTGGATTCTTGGAAAAATAGATCCGGAAACCGAAATTCGCACAGTGCGTTGGCAACGGAAGTTTACGTTGGCAACGAACAACTTCCGTTGCCAACGGAATGTCCGTTGAGTCTCCATTGAGAACGGAGCAGTCCGTTCGGCGAAAATAGCTCCTGGAGCTGGGTGGATTCCGTTGAGAACAGACATTGTCCGTTGGGAACGGACCGGGTCCGTTGAGAACGGACTGAGACAGGGGTATTAGGGTAAATGTTGTTTCTCTAGCGATTTTGCTCAAAGTTTTTTTTACAATTGAAAATTATTTTATTAAAATATATAAAAGGATTGAAATTAAAATAAATGATTTTTCAAAAACCAAAACGGAGGAGACAAAAAAAAATTTAAATGAGGAGAATTCATTTAAAATGCCCAAAACTCATAAAAGTAAGTAGATAAATGAGAAATTAATCTTTTAATTCAAGCATACCGAGCTTTAATCGAAGATTAGAGAATTGAGCATAAGCTCGGTTTTGTGAAGATATCCGCGACTTGATCATCCGTTCCAATCTGAAATATTTTGACATCCTCCTTGTCGACGTGATCGCGAATAAAATGATGGCGAATCTCGAAATGTTTCATCTTTGAGTGTTGCACGGGATTTTTGGTGATGCAGATTGCACTCGTATTGTCGCACAGCATTGGAACTTTTCGAAAGTCGAGTCCGTAGTCGCCTAAAGTCTGATTTAGCCATAAGAGTTGTGCACAACAGCTTCCGGCAGCGACATATTCTGCTTCGGCCGATGAAAGAGCGACTGAGTTCTGTTTTCGACTCGACCACGAGACCAAATTTCCTCCAAAAAATTGACATGTTCCACTTGTGCTCTTTCGATCCACTTTAGATCTTGCAAAGTCAGCATCCGTATATCCCAAAAGTGACAGACTATTGTCACGGCCATACCATAACCCTAAATTTATTGTCCCTTTTAGGTATTTAAAAATCCTTTTAACCGTATTTAGGTGTGAAACTTTGGGGTTTGCTTGAAATTGGGCACATAAACATACAGAAAATATAATAACAGGTCTACTAGTCGTTAAATAAAGTAAATTACCGATCATACCTCGATAACCGGAAATGTCTACATATTCACCTGATTCATCGGCGTCGAGTTTTATGTCTTTCACCATTGGCGTATCGCTCGTCTTTCCTTGCTCTATGCCGAATCTTATGAGCAATTCACGTTTGTACTTAGCTTGGTTGATAAAAATTCCGTCACCGGTTTGTTTGATTTGCAATCTAAGGAAGAAGTTGAGTTCACCCATCATGCTCATCTCGAACTCACTACGCATCAAAACAGAGAATTCCTCGACAAGTGCCGCATCACTAGATCCAAAAATAATGTCATCGACATAAATTTGAATTAATAAAATTGACTCTTTCCTTTTCTTTGTGAAGAGTGTCAAGTCGCTCTTCCCTCGTTCGAATCCATGAGAAGCAAGGAATGAGGAAAGCTGTCCATACCAAGTCCGAGGTGCTTGCTTCAACCCGTAAAACACTTTCGACAACTTGTACACATGGTCAGGATTGGTCGGATCCTTGAAGCTGGGAGGTTGCTCGATGTAGACCTCTTCTTCGAGAAATCCATTTAGGAACGCACTCTTAACATCCATTTGAAAGAGCGGGAACCCTTTAATTGATGCGTATGCTAGGAGAAGCCTAATGGATTCCAACCGAGCAACCGGTGCAAACGTCTCTTCAAAATCCACTACTTCTTGTTGCTTGAAACCTTGAGCAATGAGTCTTGCCTTGTTTCGCACTACCGTACCGTGCTCGTCGAGTTTATTTCGGAAAACCCATCGGGTTGGGAGTCGGTTCTCATTTGCCACACTCGGGTTTCGAAGTTACGGAAGTAGTTGACGAGTTCTTCCGGCCCGATATCTTTTGTTGCTAGCATGGTTTCCAATGAAACTCGAAGTACTTCCCAACTCGATGGCATCGCCCTAATTAATTTTCCTATAACTCGATCATCGGTTAGTTTCTCTCCTAAAGCGGTGAATCCATTTTGGATATGCGACATACGAATGTACATATCCTTGACGGGTTCACCTTCAATCATCCGAAAATTATCAAATTGTTGTTTAAGTCCCATTAATTTGGTTTTTTTCATTTCATTATTTCCCTCAAGTCTATTCAGGAGAGCTTTCCATATTTCATTAGAATTCTCACAACCATCTATTATGACATAAAATATGTTTAACATATTTGTGAGAATGAGATTCTGTGCCATTATATCAAGTGTCTTATTAGTTTTAGTGTCTTCGGTATAGGTTGTGGTACTATTTGTTATAAACTCTTTGGTAAAACCATTTTCCACTACCTTTCGAAAACCGTGAAGATCAAACGTGTTCATCATGCATCTTTTCCAGACGTTCCAGTTCTTTCCGTTGAATTTGTCGGGGTACGCGATTTGAAGACGATTGATCGGAGGGGTCGCCATAAATTGAATACACGTTATTTCAAATTAGAATTTGAAACGGTCTGTATTCCCGTTCTGATACCAATTGTTGAACGATTGAGGCCTATAGGGGGGTTTAAAAGGCCTAAAGTGCGGAAACGTGAATAATGCATTTTTAGGGTTTTAAATTTTTATTGTTTTTAGACTTTTGTTGATAGTTGTTTGAATACTAATTAACAAAGAAAAATAAATAGATAAGAAAATAGAGTAAAAAAAAGGTACATATATACCGAACACATGAACTTGTTGACGAAGTTTGGCGAGGTGGTTGCGTTAGTCTTAACCACCCGTTTACTCGCTAGCAGCCCTTACCGCGTTCACGAGTTGCCTACTCTCCGGGACTTGCCTAGCGGCTCCGTTTATCACTAACAAACATGATCGTACAAGATATGGCTATGTCTACATAACCCTCACGGATGACTTCAGTAGATATGACTATTTCTACCTAATGAAGCATTGGTCTGAATCCTTTGAAGTGTTCAAGGAATATAAGAATGAAGTACAAAATCAACTTGGCAAGAAGATTAAAGTACTTCGATCTGATCGAGGAGGCAAATATCTGAGTCAGGAAATTGAGGATCATCTCAGAAAATGTGGAATAGTTTCACAACTGACTCCACTAGGACTTCTCAATGGAATGGAGTGTCCGAAAGAAGGAATCGAACCTTATTGGATATGGTTCGATCGATGATGAGTCAAATAAATCTTCCAATGTCTTTTTGGGGTTATGTTCTTGAGACAGCTGCATTCATACTGAACAAGATTCTGTCAAAGGCGGTTCAAAAGGCACCATATGAGATATGGACGGGAAATAGCCCCAAGTTATCTTTTCTTAAGATTTGGGGATGTGAGGCTTATGATGTCAAGCTTCCGATAAACTCAGATCCAAGTCTGATAAGTGTCTGTCCATGGGATATCCTAAAGAGACAAGAGAATGTTACTTTTATAATCTAGCGGAAAACAAAGTGTTTGTTGCCCGCAATGGTTCTTTCATAGAAAGAGAATTTGTCTCCATTACAAGCAGTGAGAGTAAAGTACAACTCGAAGAAATTCGAGATTTGCCTACAATTATAGAACCTGTGATGGAAGACCAAACAAGCTCTTAAAGAGTTGGTGCGCTTAAAACACAACACACTCATGAGCCCAAGAGATGCGGATTTCTCATGTCTAATAATGATGATGATGTGACATTCATAGATGATGAGCCCACATCCTACCAAGAGGCTATGAAGAGTCCTGACTCTCAAAAATGGTTAGAAGCCTTGAGAGCCGAGATGCAATCCTTGCAAGACAATCAAGTTTGGATTTGATTGATCCATCCAAAGGTTGAAGATCATCGGATGTAAGTGGGTCTTTAAGAAGAAGACCGACGTGGATGGAAGGGTACAAACCAAGGCTTATGGCGAAAGGTTTCAAGCAAGTTTAGGGTAGTGACTATGACGAAACTTTCTCACCTGTAGCTATGCTTAAATCCATCAGAATTCTATTAGCCATAGCAGCATATTATGACTATGAAATAAGATAAATGGATGTCAAAACAGCTTTCCTAAATGAAAATCTAACCGAGGACGTGTATACAATTCAACTCGAGGGTTTTGTCGATCCCACGAATTCTGGTAAGGTTTGCAAGCTTCATAAATCTATTTATGGATTGAAGCAGGCATCTCGAAGTTGGAAACTTCATTTTGATGAAGTTATCAAAAGTTTTAGTTTTACCAAAAGTGAAGGTGAGTCTTGTGTTTACATGTAGTTCAGTGGGAGCACGGTTGTATTCCTGGTGATTTACGTAGATGACATATTACTCACGGGAAATGACATCCCGGCATTTATTAATGTCAAGAAATAATTGGGAGATAATTTCTCGATGAAATCCTAGGAAAAGCCTCCTGCGTGTTAGAAATCAGGATCTATAAAGATAGATCTAGAAGGCTTATAGGTCTGAATCAAATTATATGTAGGATTAGTGCCCTAGGACGAATTTATTTGTGATAGGAAATTGATTATGTATTAAGACATTATTATTTATTCAATAAAGGTTTTTCTTATATATCTGTGTGTATGTGTTGTGAACGTAAATTTCTTATATCAACCATGAATGTCAGTTTGAGTTCACGTCATCAGAATAAGTGATTCTGATAGTAGAACTATAAACCAACGAATGACATTCTAAACCGTCCCTAGTGATATGTGGGATGTTTATAGAGATAAACACACTTCAAGTAAGAAGCTACATATCTACACTAGTATATTCGTAGACCGGATGATCATGTTCTGCTGATCATGGACATAGGGATGTCAAGTCTGTAATATAGGTTCGTGTTAGAGAACACGTGCTGGACTGATCACACTATGAGAATATACATGGTATATGTCATTAGTGATTCCCATATGAATAGTGTGCTTGTTCCTACGTCCTGAGGTTACCATGGATTTCTGCATGTGGAACTGCATA
The DNA here is from genome assembly GCA_024447665.1 of Juncus inflexus. Classification (NCBI taxonomy): domain Eukaryota; kingdom Viridiplantae; phylum Streptophyta; class Magnoliopsida; order Poales; family Juncaceae; genus Juncus; species Juncus inflexus. Next base: position 3,825,465 of record JAJHPC010000012.1, on the reverse strand, counting down.
CTTTAATATGATCCTACGTCATCCGTAACGGGATGATTATTAAGGTCATCATTAGGTATGCACTAAATCATGATGAGGAATGTGAGTGACCAAGATGGGATTTGTTCCTCTCGACAAGAGGGAGATATCTCTGGGCCCCCTGATGAACTAGGACTGAAGAAAATGCATGGCCATGCTCAAAATGGATTAACATGTGTTGTTAATATCATTTTGTATTTACTCAGTCTAATTCTCGATCAGGAAAGAGACTTTGATCAAACTCAAGGATGACATATTACCATGCCTTGTGATCAAGACGTATATTGTAGAACAAAAGGAATAAGCAAATGTCTATTCAGATAGTTTTATGATCGTTGATCATTTCATTTACTATGGGTAGTCATGACATCAGTTTAGAGGTTACTCATGACTTCCGATCTTTAGAAGATCGTTGCCAGTGTTAAATGAAACCTACACGGTCACATAATGAACTCCATTCGTACAGGATGAAAATACCTCAATAACAGTTGTACATGTGATGTATAAATGGGTGAAAGAATAAATCAAATATTGGATATCTGATTGTGCTGGAATTACTGTTCACGTGCAAGAATTACTGTTCACGCATTCGAACGGAACACATATGGTATGTGCTAATTTGCTTGGCGGACAAGCATCGTTTATATGGAAATGATGGTCCGTTCGAAGCAGGAATTACTGTTCACGTGACAGGCATGATTTGTTTCCTTAACGAAAGTTGCCATTCTTTCACCCCTCTCTCTAGTATAAATAAAGGGGTACCCCCATTCTATTCGACACATAATTCAGAAGCCTTAGAGGCCGTCTATTACATAGAAAAGAGAGAGAAAGTTTTGAGAGATTTTCGGAAAGTATTTTTGGACTTGTCTAGCCAAGTCTGGTTATTCCGTACGTCTGAAATTCGAGTGGATACAAGTAGAGGTTCTCTATCTTGAGAACTTGCGAGCAACCGATCTTCATCCCTAGGAGAAGCAAGGAGGTCGCGAGTCGAGATTCAGGAAGGAGAAGGTTGCAAGTCAGAAAAGTTCAGACCTACATTCATTATTCGTCTCGCGGATCAGGAAGATCCGAGCTATAAAATTTAATAGTTAATGTCGTACTTTTATTCCCTTAACTTAGATCCTAGGGCGGGTTAAATCCATAGGTTCCGCTGCGCATGTAACGTTCATGACTATGGATTTTCCAATAGTATATATATAGACAAGGTCATGAAACGGTTCATAATGCAATAATCCAAGAAATGATTTTTGTCCTTGTCACATGGCGTTTCTCTTAGTAAGATATAGTGTCCTACAAGTGATAAGGAGTGAAAGCACATGGAAAGGATCCCGTACACTTCGGCTATAAGATCTATCATCTATGTTACGCGGACACTCTCCGAAATGAGCCGTTGGCGTGTCGGACACGTGTCGGACACGGACACGGCTCGGACACGCCTACGACACGTGTCCGACACTTCAAATCGCGTGTCCTAATATTTTATTGTAAAAAAAAATATGGACACGGCTCGGACACGGCAGGACACGGCGGGACACGTTTTGGACACGGATTGGACACGGCGGGCTTAAAATCTGGCCCAAAAAAAATTTATTTACCCTCTCAGCCTCCCCCCTTCTTTCTTCTCTCCCCTTCAGTCACAGAAACCCTTTCCCCTTCTTTCTTCTCTGAGTCTCTGACTATCGGCGCCTCTCCCCTTCAAACTTCTCTCGTGCGTGTACTGCTTGAGGTTCTTCGTGCGACAGACAGGGCAACCGAGTTGCAACGATCCTCCTTCTCCTCGCGACGATCCAGCTTCTCCTTGCGACGATCCTCTTTCTCCTCGGGACGATCCTCCCCTCTTTGTGCAACGATCGGCCGACAGGAGCTTCGTGACTGTACTGGAGCTTCTCTGAGTTCTCTTCTCTGATTCTTTCCCCATCTCAAGTGACTGACTGAGTGATTTGAATTTTTAATTTTAAAATGTTCTGATCTGGACCAGACCTCTCTGACCTTATAGATGATTTTTTTTTCTTTGCAAAATTCATAGAAATAGACAATGACCACGGAAAGTCATTCATCTAGCCCAAGCATTACTAGTGTATCAACCGGTTCAATTGATTCTATTTTCTAAGAATACTCCACTTTGGCGATATATTACAAAGCTTACAAAACATGAAGGTGGAGGAAACACTAGGTTTACGTGTAATTTATGCGAAAAAAGTTTCAGCGGGTCATATCAAAGGGTTAAGGCGCATTTACTTCGAATAAGTGGCTCGGGTATTAAACCTTGTGATAGAGTAACGGCCGAAAACCTCATAAATCTGAAACAATTACAAGATGAGGCCGAACTTATGGTGAAAAAATTAACCCCAAAATATGTTCCTTTACCTAGTGGTGGTACTACCTCGGGTTCTGAAAGGGGACAAAGGATAAACCCACAAAGACCCGTTGAATCTAAAAAAAGAAAAATGACCACTATAGAGAAAGCATATGACATGAATGCCCGAAATGAAATTGATGAGGAGATAGGTAGGATGTTTTATACGGGGTGCCCATCTTTTAATCTTGCTAGAAATCCCCATTTCATTAAAGCATTCCAATTATGTGCAGACCGTAATGTCGTTGGTTATCGGCCCCCGTCATACAATAGATTGCGGACTAGTATCCTTGAGAAAGAAAAATCTCACATTGACAAGTTACTCTCGGCCATAAAAGAAACATGGAAGGGAAAAGGAGTATCAATTGTTAGTGATGGATGGACCGATGTACAAAGGAGGCCTCTAATAAATTTTATAGCAATAACCGATGGATCACCAATGTTCTTAAAGGCGATTAATTGCCAAGGTAATATTAAAGATAAGTATTTTATTTCCGAAAAAATTAAGGAGGTAATTGAGGAAGTTGGACCTCAAAATGTAGTTCAAGTGATCACGGATAATGCTCCGGTTTGTAAGGCAGCCGGAATGTTAATTGAAGCGCAATATAACCATATTTTTTGGACACCTTGTGTCGTTCACACACTCAATCTTGCTTTGAAAAATATTTGTGCCGCTAGAAACACCGATGCTAATAGTGTTGTGTATGATGAGTGTAGTTGGATTAATATTGTTGCTTCGGATGTTTCTTTAATCAAGAATTATATCGCAAATCATTCTATGCGGTTAGCTATGTATATAGATCATTCCAATCTTAAGTTGCTTGACGTAGCCGAGACACGGTTTGCCTCGGTTGTGGTTATGTTAAAGAGGTTCGTAACGGTTAAAGAAGGATTAAAGCAACTAGTCATCGACAATAGGTGGTCTACTTATAGAGATGGAAGTGAAGAAAGAGCAAATCGGGTAAGAGAATTGATCTTGGATGAAACCGTTTTTTGGAAGGAAATTGAGTATATTCTTGCTTTTACTGAGCCTATTTATGAGATGTTGAGAATAGCCGAATTGCTATCTATCGGAAAGAAGGAAAGAATGAAAATGAACAATCTTCTTTTTTTGAGGTTGTAAACACGATTCTAACAGATAGATGGTCAAAGAGCAACACACCGCTTCATTGCTTAGCTCATTCTCTCCATTCACGGTATTCCAATTAATATTTAATTTATGCATTATTTCACATTTTAATAATTCTTATTTTAACATGGTTATTTGCTTGTATTTTTTTGTGACAGCTACTATAGTCAGAGTTGGCTTAGTCAATGTGCGGGACGTGTGCCTCCGCACTTGGAAATTGATATAGCAAACATGAGAAACAAATGCTTCACAAAGTTTTTCCCAAATCCCGAAGAAAGAAGAGCCGTAAAAGAAGAATTTGCAAGATTCTCGATTTTTAGTAGCCCGTTTGATGACTTTGAGTCCATTAGCAACAGGTCAGAGATGGATCCAATAAATTGGTGGGCAGTGAATGGCATGTCAACGCCAAATATTCAAATTTTATCTTTTAAGTTGCTTCGTCAACCATGCTCGTCATCATGTTCGGAAAGAAATTGGAGTACATATTCCTTTATTCATAGTGCAAAAAGGAATCAAATGACACCACAACGGGCGGAGGATTTGGTGTTTGTGCACTCTAATTTACGACTTCTTTCGAGAAGGTCATCCGAGTATTTGAAAGGAGACACGAAGATGTGAGATGTGGGAGGTGATCAATTTGAGCCATTTTATGGTGCGGAGCAACTTCAAAGGGCGGATCTCTCACTCGATGAGCCGGAGTTAGAGCGCATTTTGTTTGATGATGAGGCAAGTTAGATGTGGTTATGTGATTGTATGAACTCTTTAATCTAGTTATGATTGTTGTACTTTTGAATTAGGTTAAATTTGGTTTTGTGGTTAGTGGATGTTTGAATGAAATATGGACCTCATATTTTGTGCTTTTAATTAGATTATTTTTGTATTAATATGAACTATGAACTATCACTTGAATTATGGACATTTTATTAATCAAGTTATTATCAATTTAGTTTATGTTTTTTATATTATTTATATTTTTTAAACATAAAATAAATATATTATATTATATTATATATATATATATATATATATATATATATATATATATATATATATATATATATATATATATATATAACGTGTCGTGTCCGGAGGTTTTTTTGAGATTGCCGTGTCGCCGTGTCCGTGTCGTGTCGGACACGACACCCGTGTCCGTATCCGTGCAACATAGTCTATCATGTATACCATGATATATACAAGACTAGATGTGTCATACTCATTGAGCGCAACATGCAGGTTTCAGTCTAATCCAGGTGAAAGTCACTGGATAGCTGTTAAAAGAATCCTTAAGTACTTGAGAAGAACTAAGTACCTTTTCCTAGTCCAAGGAGGTCTGTAAGACGAGCTCGTTGTAAAGGATTACACCGATGCAAACTTCCAGATAGATTCGGACGACTTTAGATCGCAATCAGGTTATTTATTTTGCCTGAATGGAGGCGCAGTGACATGCAAGAGTTCCAAGCAATATACTATAGTAGATTCTTCAACAGAAGCCGAGTATATAATCGCTGCAGAAGCGGCTAAAGAAGCTGTATGAACAAAGAACTTTTTGGAGGAGGTAAGAGTAGTTCCAAGTATCTCGGAACCAGTGGATCTATATTGTGACAACAATGGGCGATCGTACAAGCATAGAAATTGAGATCTTACCAAAGGTCCAAGCACATACTGCGACGCTTCCATCTGATCATAGAGATCATACGAAGGGGTGATGTTAAAATGTGTAGAGTACCATCGGACGATAATGTCGTCGATCCATTAACTAAACCAATTCCGCAAGCGAAGCATGAAGGTCATGTTAGGTCTATGGGCATAATATGCTTAGAGTTAGCCTAGTGCAAGTGGGAGACTGTAGGATTAGTGACCTAGTCCAAACGTTGTTTCTTATTTTGTGCTAGGAAATGGATTATATATTAAGACTTATTATTTATTCAATAAAGGTTGTTTCTTATATATCTGTGTATGGGTTGTAAATGTACATTTACATATCTTATATCAACCATGAATGAAATTTCGGGTTCACGTCATCATAATACGTGATTCTGATAGTAGAACTATGAACCAACAAATGACATTCTAAACAGTCCCTAGTGATATGTAAGATGTTTATAGAGATAAACATACTTCAGGTAAGAAACTACATATACACACTAGTATATTCGCAGGCTGGATAATCATGTTCTGTTGATAATGGACATAGAGATGTTAAGTCTGGAAAATAGGTATATGTTAGACAACATGTACTGGACTGACCACACTATGAGAATATCCATGGTATATGTCATTAGTGATTCTCATATGAATAATGTGCTTGTTTCTACGACCTGTGGTCACCATGGATTCCTATATGTGAAATTGCATACTTTAATATGATTCTACATCATCCGTAATGGGATGATCATTAGGGTTATCATTAGATATGCACTGAATCATGATGAGGAATGCCAGTGACCAAGATAGGATTTGTTCCTCTCGTCAAGAAGGAGATATCTCTGGAGCCATGATGAACTAGGACTGAAGAAAATGCATGGCCATGCTCAAAATGGATTAACATGTGTTGTTAATATCATTTTGTATTTACTCAGTCTAATTCTCAATCAGGAAAGTGACTTTGATCAAACTCAAGGATGACATATTATCATGCCTTGTGATCAAGACATATATCGTAGAACAAAAGGAATAAGGAAACTTCTATTCAGATAGGTTTATGATCGCTGATCATTTCATTTAACATAGGTAGTCATGACATCAGTCTAGAGCTTACTCATGAGAAGTTCATTGTCAGCGCTAAATGGACCTACACGGTCACACAATTTACTCCGTTCATATGGGATAAAAATGCCTCAAAACTGTTACACATGTGATGTATAAATTGGTGAACGAAATAATCAATTATTGGATAATTGATTGTGCAAAATAACACTATTCCATTCAAGAACGGAACAGTTCCGTTCCATTCTGAATGGAATAGATATGGTAATTGCGCCTCCTTGGCTTCCAAGGTTTTATACATGGAAACTCCTATTCCGTTCGGAACGATATAGGTCTGTTCGGAACAGAATAAGCGCAGAATTAGGGTTCTAGTTATGGTAACTGAGCAATCGTTTACCTTCCTCTCTAGTATAAATAGAGAGGCAGCCCCTCTCTATTAAATACACAATTCTCAAGCCGTACTGGCCGTCGTGATACAGAAATAGAGAGAGAGTTTTGTGAGATATTTTCGGAAAGTATTTCCGGACTCGTTTAGCCGAGTCCAGTAATTTCGTGTGTCTGAAGTTCACGTGGATACGAGTAGAGGTCTCCTACTTTGGAGATAAGTAAGCGATTGTTTCTTCATTCCTAGGAAGAGCAAGGAGGTTCACGGAGTCGAGCTTCAGGAAGGAGAAGGTTACAAGTTAGAATCGTTCAGACCTACATCCGTTCTCCGTCTCGCGGATCAAGAAGATCTGAGATATAAATTTTATAGCTACTCTCGTACTTTTATTTCCTAAACGATGATCCTAGGGAGGGTTGAACCTGTAGGTTCCGCTGCACATATAACGTACATGGCTGCGGGTTCCCCAACACATAGTTATTTAAAAAAATAGAATATTGAAATAATGCTATATAATATGTCATTTTATATTATGTTATCAACTGATATAACAAACATAAATAATTATAAATTAATACTAATATCATAATATAATATGAGTATATTTTTTTCTAATATAATGATCTAATATTAATAATATGGTAATATTATTAATTAGAAACATTGTGGTCAATATACAATACTATAGTTATTTAAAAAAATAGCACTTAAAGCACAAAACATGTATTAAATGAAATCATAAATTATATTTGAATGAAAAAAATATATGATTTGTATAAAAAAAAAACAATGTTACTAAAATAAATCCCAAATAAAGAACTAACTTTAATTTTTATAGTTAAAAAGAATATAATTTTTTGAGACTAAAAATGAATATCAAAAGTTAGGTGAATTTTAAAAATATTATAAAAAATAAGGGGTGTTTCAATAACTTTCAAAATAATGTCAAAATTGAATCAAATGAGTTCTCAACTTTTATTTATATATGAAAACATATAAGATAATTTTTAAATATTGAAAGGATTTAAATATTTTATTTCACAAGGATTAAAATGGAGACATGTATTGAAAATATTTGAGTTTATGAAAAAGATCATTTTTTTAGAGTGGAGCTAATATTATTTTTATTATAATTTATCTAATATCGTAATCTGTGATTATTAATTATTACTAATAAAATATCATAATATCAAATATTAATTGATACTATTTACTTTATATTATTACTCCTTAAAATAACTTAATAAATTAGAAAATTTCTTAAATATATAGAAATAATTATTTTTTTTTAATTGGGGACTCTTATCAAACGAAAGTATATTGTGGGTACAACGATTAAAATGGAAACATGTAATGAAAATATTTGATGGGTTTTTGAAAAAGTTCATTTTTTTAGAGTGGGGCAAATATTATTTTATTATAATTTATCCAATATCGTAATATATGATATTATTAATTATTACTAATAAAATATCATAATATCAAATATTAATTGATATTATTTACTGTATATTATTACTTCTAATAACTTAATAAATTAGAAATTTTCTTAAATATATAGAAATAACTATTGGGTTTAAATTGGGGACTCTTATCAATCGAAAATATATTGTAGGTATAACTTGGAGTCATATCAAAATCCACATGTGTGTTAAATATCCCCAAATTATAAGCTTTTATATATAGGTAAGAATGAACATATCAACTGGATTGTAATCAAGGTTCTAAAATGCGGTCCATGCGGCCGCCTGGGCGCCGCCCAGGCGCTAGGCGGCCGCAAAACGCCCGAAAATTATGCTAGTCGGCCTTCGTGCGTTTTGTCCGCCCAGCGACCGCCCTGCACCCGCCCGGCGTCCGCCCAGACCCGCCCAGACCGCCCAGGCCCGCCCAATCTGTAACGGTTTATACGAAAGAACCGTTACAAAAATAGATCTGTAACGATTTTTATGAAAAAACCGTTACAAAAATGCATACAATCTGTAACGGTTTATATGAAAGAACCGTTACAAAATGATACAATCTGTAACGGTTTATATGAAAGAACCGTTACAAATATAGATCTGTGACGGTTTTTACGAAAGAACCGTTACAAATATAGATCTGTAACGGTTTTTAGGAAAAAACCGTTACAGATATTGGCACTCAGTAAACGGTTCTTTGATGAAAACCGTTACTAAGAGTTAATTAGTAACGGTTTTCACGAAAGAACCGTTACAAAATGCATACAATATGTAATAAACCGTTCTGTAACGGTTCTTTGATAAAAACCGTTACTAAAGTGTAATTAGTAACGGTTTTCACGAAAGAACCGTTACAAATATGCATACATTCTCGTAACGGTTCTTTGATGAAAACCGTTACTAATATGTAATTAGTAACGGTTTTTTTGAATTAACCGTTACAAATTACAAAGAAGTCCAAATCATTACGTAATTTAAAAAACCGTTACCAAATTTAAACAACCGTTACTAATATTAAAAAACCGTTACTAAACTGTAACGGTTCTTTAAAAAAACCGTTACTAATTTATATATAATTTATAAAAATAATAAAAAATATAAATCCGCCTAATTCCGATTAATCTCCGATTAATCCCCGATTAATCCTCGATGGTTCCGACCGCCCGACTAGCACCTAGCGCATTCTGTAACATTGATTGTAATATAAACTTCTCACAATGCTGCTTCACAGTTCACATAAGATCTTTGTTACTTCATGATCATTCATATGAACCCAAGCAGCCAACAAATGAATGCACGATTTCCGATGTCAATAGTTTTAGACTTTAGACTGGAACCACCGGAGCCAAGAGTAGCCTTTAACCCTAAACCCATAAATTAAGTTGCAATAAATTTGAGTTATAATTAAATCTTTTTAGCTAGAATAGGGTAATCATTACATACAAAGAATGTTTGCCAATGTCAGTCAAAGATTAGGTGAGTGATTTGCTATCGTAAGGTTTGGTAGCTTATTGATTCAAATCAAGTAAATTTTAACGAACCTTTTATCCTAGCAATTTTTTTAAGAGGAAAATGTTTAAAATCTGTTTATTTATTGATGTATTAATAGTAATTGTGGTAAATAAATTTTGATTCATCACGAAGCTAACTTACACATCTAGAGGGTCAGTCTTTTTTTTTTTTACTGTTTACAAACAAAGCCTGAATTACAAAAAGTTTTCAAAGACTAGTAATTTTGCCAATTTCATAGGCTAATATATTCGTTTTCTAAAAAATTCAAAATTTGAATAATTAATCATACTGAAAGAATTGCCAAATAGTCCAACTTTTATTCAAAAATGGGATTTTTTATCAATTATAACTCTACATAGATGTAGAATCATTCATCCAATGCTTAGCTCTAAAACCCCTAACCTATTTTTGAAGGTATCAATTAGAGCTCATGTTATTAAAAGGAGTGCTAATAAATCTAGGTTAAATAATAGAGAGCAGAATATATAGCATGATTGAGGCACCGTGCCCAAAAATACGACCTAATCGATAAATTTGATGACATTTTCTTAAAAGAGTAGTCCACTACACTAGCCATTAAAACAAGGTAATCCTTTTAGTAAAACAATTTAAAAAAAGTTCATAATATATTATATTTTATTTAACATATATATATATATATATATATATATATATATATATATATATATATATATATATATATATATATATTTCGTGTGTTAATAATTCATATATTAAACTTGTTTTATGGGCAAGTACTAAAGATGTTCAATTAATTAAACATTAACTTCTCAAATGGAGGTGTCAGTGTGGCAAAAGAGAAAAGATAAAAAGGAAATAAAGGAAAGGAGAATCTGAAGAGTGCAAATTAAAGGCTGAGCGCAGTGAACTATATACGTACACCTCACGACCTTTACAATAACTAGTTAAAAGGTTCACAAAAAAGGGACTAGTTAAAGCAATGCTTTATTTATTTCAAGATGTCATCCAGCCTGTGCTAATAAATTTTGGCAATGACAATATATATACATTAAAAATATGTATTCTTAGTAATTAACATTGTACAAAATTTTGATGCAGGAAATGGAGGATAAATTATACATAAAAATATATATATTGAATTTTTCTTCATTAAGATACTGTTGTTATATACTATTCAATCAAAAAACTTGTGACGCTATAACCCCTGTCCCTATAAAGCTTCAGCATTGAGTCTAAATTCATTTGAATTCGTTTATGGAAGATATTCAGAAAGTCAACTAAAGCGGAGCTTTCATCCAAATTGTAACACAAATTTATGTCTAGCATGCAAATTTACAAAGATGTGTCAACTGTTAAGTACTAATATTTTTTTTGACAACTCAGAATCAATGAATTATTAAACTTATTAAATATCGAACTAAATGTGTTTATTATAACTCGAAGTTAGTTCTTACCAAAATTGATAGATATAATGAAATATCCGAAAACGGATTATCCGTATCCGTATCCGTGTAGATATCCGATATATAATGAAATATCCAAAAATGGATTATCCGAATAACAAATTATCCGGATCCGGATATTATCTATATTCATATCTGGAAACTAAATTGATTACTGAATCTATATTCGTATCCAGATAAAATCATCTTGTATCCGTATTTATATCCGGCCGAATACGAATATTTTGATTTGAATACAATTTTTTCGTAGATACGAATATCGATCGGTCGGATAATATCCGACCCGTTTTCATCTCTACTTTCGAGGCATGTTTAGCAAGTTTATCGAATTTGAGAGAGAGGGAGAGAGATTGGAGACTGAGCAATGCATGTTAGGATACTGCTATGTGCACATGTAAGGTTCCATGAATGAAAGAAAGATTGGAAAAGGCTGTTACATATATTAAAAAAGTCACTAGTATGCTTTCCCAACTCATCTCCTACTGTTGGAATTTGTGAAATAAGCACATGCATATATCATGCTACATCTCATGACTCATTTGTTTTTAATTATTTACGTGTTGTGCAAAAGAGATGGCTCCATTTAAGACAACAAAATATGGTTTTATTTGTATATATCCGAATTTATTTTGTGCTGTCTTGATAAAGAGTTGTATTATGTAATAATATTAAAAAAAATTGCAAAAAACTAAAGCATTGTCAATATAATTATATAAAAATATCTTTTACTTTTTATCTATATCAAGTGTTTTCAAATTCCGAACTAACTTTTTTATGTTCAATTCGACAATAAAGCTTTCGAACTTTCATAATTTCAAATAAAAGAAAAAATGATTTAAAATTTTTAAAGCTTGAAAAAGCTATTAATACAAACTGAAATATAGAAATGTTATTTTTTCCAACTTCCTTTCATTTTAATGTTATTCAAAAAATAACTCTTTGATAAATGAAGTCAAATTCCTTAATGACCGGTGGCATAAATGGCTCACTTTAAGGGCCATAAAAAATAACAAAATGATAAGATCCTAAGGAATAGCTAGCAAATTATACGGCTAGATATGGATGATGAATGATATAGATTTTGCTCATGGGCGAGTATAAAAATAAATTCCAATCTTTTGAAAAATATTTGGTAAAAGAGAAGAAATATACGAGAAATCCGACTACCGATTTTGTGTACCATTCAGAGCTCAGCCATCGTCACGCTTCATTATTCATTCACCCACAGCTCAGTGGACTGCAGCCTGGAGGGCTGCGTTCAGACTAGACTTGCTTGGATTAGTCAGAATCCTTTATGATCTCCAAGTAATATATGGCCTCTGAAACGAGTCAATAAGTCCTTATTTAGAGGCGGCAAATGGTTGGGTTAGGTTGAGATCGGATTGTCATTTCAGATTATGATTTTTGGTTGCAGAACATTTGGGTCACATTTTATTCAGATTTTGATAATTCAGCTTAATTTATAAGAGCTATGAGTTTAGAGAATTCGGAAAAAAATCAGTCTAGTTTATGTACAAAATTTTTATTATACTTTGGGAAATTTACAAAATAACCTCCTATTTTTTTAATATTACAAATAACTCCTATATTTTCAAAATTTACAAAAAATCCCCTGTAAAAAATATTTTTTTTACAAATACCCCTACATCCCATTTTTCATCCATTTAATGGTTAAATTTTTTAAAAAGACCAAATGCCCTCACCTATATTGAATAAATTAAATCAATAAATAAACGAAGAAAGTAAATAAAAATAAAAATAATTAAATAAATATAAAATAAATAAAAATAATTAAATAAACATAAAATAAATAAAAATAATTAAAAAGATAAAAGAGGTAAAAAGTAAAAATAATTAAATTAAAATTAAAAAAATTAAAAACTAAAGAAATAATAATTATTGATACAAAAAATTCTATTTAAGATAAATGAAGGTTTTGCATGTCAATAATGAGCAATGTCGGATCTTGCCTCTATTTATTGGGGGCAAAAAAAATATCTTCGTACTGATTAACACTGTAAAAAAATAATTGGATTTGGGTGGGTGGGTGCATGTGTTGGATTTTTATTTCTATTTAATTATTTTTATTTTTTTATTTTTTAACTTTTTTGTTTTTAATTATTTTATTTTTTAAATTTTATTTATTTTAATTAATTTTATTTCTGTTTAATTAATTTTTTTAACTATTTGTTTTTTAATTTATGTCTATTTAATTATTTTTATTTTTATTTTTTTTAAGTTTATTTATTAATTAAATATATTCAATATAGATGAGGGCATTTTAGTCATTTTCAAAAATGTAACCATAAGATGGATGGAATAGTTGATGTAGGGGGGTATTTGTAAAGAAAGTATTTATGACAGGGGGTTATTTGTAATAAACGAAAATATGAGGGGTTATTTGTAATATTCAGAAAAGATAGGATTTTTTTTAAATTTCCCTTATATTTTTTATCATGGCGACATAAGAGTAATTCAAATAATGATTGTGTGTCATTTGAATTGATATTTCAAATTGTTTTATTTAGACTTCAATATCAATTATTGGATGAATTTTGAAAAAATATTTTTCACTGATCTCATAAAACTGGATAAGGAGATAAATTACTTTCATATCATTTTAATAGTTGATTCAGGTCATATCATGACTCGAGTAAATTGAGAGTTATAATCATTTAAGTTTAAATAATTGCTTATCAACCTTTTTATATCATCAAATAATTTTTAAGCCGGTTCAAATTTTATTATTCCACATCAATAGGCTGTTAACAAACCGAATCGGACACAGTCATGTCCGAGTTCGGTTTGTTAATTGTTCGGACAAACACGGTTCGTTCGTTTATTTTTAACAGAAAATCAAACGAACTATTTATCGAACGAAGTTCGAACGACAAACAAAAGTAATAATCCTAGATGAGAGAGAATCAGGGAATAAGTAATTCGAGCTGGATCATGATTTTAATAAATTAATGTTATATATACCTCGATATCTCACCATAATATGTTTTTTTCTTGTAATGATATTTAGGAAATAATTAGGAGAAATAATAAGTATTTAGGAAATATTTGGATGATGAAATGAGGTGGTTTATTTTCATCGTTATATCTTATTTTAAGATATTTTCATATTGTATCGTTAATTTAGACAGTTTATATTTTGATAATTAGTCAAGACTCTAATATATAAAAATGTCTAAAGATATTATAATTGTATATAAATTTTTACAATATAGCCTTTTAATTATTATAAGAATTATTTCTTTTTTTCTAATTATTTTTCTCACGATTTCTCTTTCTCTGTATTCATATTCTTCTAATACCCTAACACTTAATGTGTTGAAAAATAGATTAGAATGAGTGGAAATTTTATCGGATATATATTTATTTGGAATAATGAATATTACATAACAATTATATAATCATTACTATATTCGAGTTAGGTTCGTTAATTGTTTGCACAAACACGGTTCCTTTATTTATTTCAACATAAAATTGGACAAATCTATTTAGTGAACAAACTCAAATTGAACGCAAACAAATTTTGAATGACGAATAAAAGTAGCCGTCCTACATGTAGAGAGTTATTTATATTATTATATGTTAGTACTATAGTGAGAGTTTCACAGTTTGACCCACTTCACAGAAACAGTTCTGTTATGTATGTGTAGGTGTATCTGCACCAAGTCAACTTGCTTTGACCGACTTTTGTTAATATTCTTATCATATAACACTCAAACTCAAAATAAGTATAATCCAACACCCTTGATGTAATGCAATGACATCAACAAAAATGTAAATAAATTAACTCAGCAATAAAAAAAACACCAGTCATTAATAACTAGATACCATACTAATCTATGAGTATAATCTAACATCATTTATGTAATGCAACACAACAACAAAATGGAAATAAATTATCTATGCAAAAAACACTTCCTCATAATAAATTTGTCCAGTCATCAATAACTAGAAACAAATCTATGAGTATAATCTTACATCATTTATATAAATGCAATGACATCAACAAAAATGAAAATAAATTAACTCTGCAATAAAAAAACCTACTCATAATAAATTAGCCAGTCATCCATAACTAGATACCTTACCAATCTATGAGTATAATCTAACATCATTTATGTAATAAATTAACTCGGCAAAAAACACTCCCTCGTAATAAATTTGTCCAGTCATTTACTAACTATATGCCAATCTATGAGTATAATCTAACATCATTTATGTAATTCAATAATACATTATTATAATAATAAAAAAATAAAATCAAGTCTGTAAATAAACTTTGTTATAATAATATTAATAAATTCACCATTCACTATTCAGTCATTAAATAACAAGATACCAATCAACAATCCAAACGATGGATGAAAGAAAGCAGAGAGAAAAACAGAGCTGCAGGTCTCATATTTGTCTCGCACGAATCTCGAGGCACATCGGGCGGCATCCACCAACCAGCAAACGGTCCAAATCTGCATCGGCCCTCTCCCTGCTTCCCACTCCCCCAAACTCCCCATTTCACCCCTCAAATCAACATCCCCATTTCCTTCAAGAATAAATATTCCAGGGGTATAATCGTCATTTACTACCCAACAGTTGCTTTAAAACGAGTCTTTTAGTTTGGCCAGACTTGTCCAGTGAGTGATTGTGAAAGTGACTCGAACGAACTGCACGAACAGACAGAGCGAAGCGAGAAGAGGAGAGGAGAGGAGAGAGGGAGGGCTTGGTTGGAAATATCTGAAAGGAGGAGGGTCGAAGTGAGAAAATGACGGTCGACGAGCCGATCTTGGAGCGACAAATGAGCGGTTGCATGGCGGGATTCTTCCATCTCTTCGATCGGAATTACGCTCTCGCCTCTAAACGCTACGTCTCTCCGAAACGCCTTCTCCCGATTCCCGTAAGTACTATATATTCCGTTTTGGGTTTTTAATATCATTTTGATGCTACATTCTGGCAATGAATCATGGGTTTTGATGTTGTGGTTTTGTTATTTCAGGATAATGAATCTGTATCGGCTTCAGAGAGATCGGATTTTTCCTTTTCTACCGAGCAGAGCCCGAAGATAACCTCGTCGACGAATCGAATAATGTCAGGGTTGGAAATCAAAGAGAAGCCATGGAAGCTTCTAGAACTTTCTAGACTCTCGCTCGACAGTCGTGCTGTGACTGACAACAGAGGGAAGCTCCAACACCGTTCGCCAGGCGCAGTAGCTCGGCTAATGGGTTTAGACGCATTGCCGGATCCGGATCCGGATCCGAAACCCGCTAAGCTGCAAAGATCTGCATCTGAATCGCGGGTCAGAAACGACCCGTCTTTCTACCGGTTCGTAGACGTATCCTCGTTTGAGAAAGTCTCATTGTTGGAACAGAAACAAAGGAGAAAGAGCGATAATTCCTTCATACAAAGAAAGAGCTTCGAGTCGTTTCCCGAGCCGAGACGTACCAGCTCAAATACCGGTACTGGTACACGTGTCGTACCGGTCTCTCTGTATTACGAGATTGAAAGGAGGTTAAGAGTAAGAGGGATAGAAGAACCAACAAAGGATTTAGAGACATTAAAGCAAGTTTTAGAGGCAGTTCAACTGAGAGGTCTCTTGCATTCTTCTCAACCATCCAATCGTAAAATCAACGATTCATCCTCTGTTTCTCCTCCATTAGTTCTAATGAAACCCAAGAATGCATCTAACAAAAGCCCACGTCAACCAAGAAGAGATCTGAGATCTGAAAAGAAGGCCCCACAAGCAGTGAGATACAACAACGAGAGGAGAGCCGTTAAAAATATTAAAAATGACGAGGGTAGAAGTGCAAAAACGCCCGCCGTTAAGTCTCCGCTTGGGAGTCCACGGAAGGTGGGACCTGACGGCGTTAATAAATCTGGACGGAAGAGAAACGGAGAAGTGAGACAACATAAAAAAAGCTACAATTTAGAGGTTGGAATTTTATTTTATTTTATTCCGGTTATGAATGTTATTTTTCTTGGAAAAGAAAGTCAATTTGTCAATTTTCAGTTTTTCGTTTATTTATCACGTGGCATTTGATCAGTCAGTACAGTTTTGCATGTAGAAACATGCATAGGGAAAATAGATAGACACATTTCGCAAATACGGAATTTATTTGGGTCATAAATGTACAGTAACCATAAAATCTACATCGGACTTTAGATGACATAATTATACACAGCATCAATTAATAGTGTATTTATTAATACAGGGAGATGAGAGGACTGGAGGAGATATACTGGAGAGGTGCGATAAGCTGTTGAGTAGTATTGCTGCAATTACCTCCAGTGATGTTAGCACTGGAGAGGATCTGCAGCCGAGTCCGGTTTCGGTACTGGACTCTGTTTTCCTTGAAGAAGAACGCTCTCCGTTTCCTCATTCCAAACGGAGTCTCCATTTCCATGGTATGTTTATGTCTTTCCCCTTAATGTATTTAATGTTAATTTATTTAGTTTAATTAATTGTGATTGTAAATTTATGTTTTGTTGTTTGTAGATCAATCATTGGATCGGGATTTTGAAGCATCAATAGATGGATTTGAGCCCTGTAACAATGGATTTCAATCAGATGATCCAGATTTTCCCTATGTTGCGAAAATTGTACAGGCTTCTAATCATCATGATCCTTTGGACTCGAACAAGATCGGCCTATCAGATGTTGACACATCGCTCCATAACCGTCTTCTACTCGACTTAGTGATGGAAATACTCGACCGAGAACATAATGTGTCTACACACGACACATTTTTACGTTCAAAATCATTTTCCAACTCACAGAAGCCGATTGTGCAGACAGTTTGGCAGGAAATCTTAACAACTCGCGAGCCGATAATCGCAGATGACCTGAACGACTTTACCTGCACAGCTGTTTGTAAGGATATGGCAAGAGATCTTGCATGGACTCATCACTCAGTTGAAATATCAGATGCAGTAGTCCAGATCGAACGACTGATATTCAAAGATCTTGTCGCGGATACAATCCGTGCGTTTGCTGACGTGGCAGTTATTTTTTAGTTGTAACGAGTTTAATAATTAGATGATTAATTAGTTAGAAAAGGATAAGGTTGTGTAAATTATTAGTGGGCCATGGCCAATGTGGGCTGTGCATGCTATGAGGCCCACCAAATATCTTTTAGTTGTATTATTCATTTGATGTGATAAACTAGAAAGTAGCATTTTGTGTTGTGGAGCCATTTCATTGTTTTTGCAATTTTTGTGGGGTCCAAATCTGTTGGAGGAATGGGGCGCAATGCAAATATGTTCAGGTTTTGGGGCCCAAATTTGGCTTGAATGCAGAGTTGACTTCGTCAAAGTTGATTGAGGATGATAAGAGTGGGGTAGGGTGGAATTAATAATCAGAAGTTTATATTTATGTCTGTTTTTTAAATATTTAAAATGATTTGATTTTCAATTTATTTCTTTATTTGTTTGACAAAAAATGGAATTCCAAATTGTGTTCTAGTTTTACATAGTTATTTTAGAAATTAATAATTATTGTGGGGATTAAAATGAAGGAGGATTTCTTTGCAAATGGGCACATGGGCTCATTTAAGAAAAAAAAGAAGATTTGGATTTAGTTCGAATGCCTGACATGTGAATGTGATGAGTTACATTTCAGAGGTGCGATATTAATGGTCAAATATATTTTTAATGAAAGTGATAGTAATGGAAATTAGAAGTGTGATATTTAATTTTAAGTTTCTGACTCAGATTTCAAATTCACTAGCTTATTCAGTTTATTTTTTTAGTATTTTCAATATGTTAATCATATTCATGTAGCGGAAGTTTGAATCTCACAGAAGGGTTTTAAAACTCAGAAATCGATTAGCTAGGGAAGTAAATTCAAAATGCTATCTTATTTTAGAAATTGAAAAGGTTAGAATTGAAACTTGCCATAAATAATTATTTTGGAACTAAAATGAAAGAGATTCTTTGACAATGGGCCCATGGGCTCATTTTAGACGAAAAAAAATATATTTGGATTTGAGTTGGAATTTGGATTGAGCTGTATTTGTGATGCAGGCATGTGAATGTGATGAGCTGCATTTCATAATTCAGAGTTTTGAATTTTTATATTGATGGTCAAATATTTTTTCCCATTTCCGTATTATGAAACTGATAGTAATGAACATTGGAAGTGTAATACAAGTTTCAACTCAAAAAGTCTTTCTTCAAAATAAATAAATAAGTACTTAAATATTTTTTCTTCGGTAGTTGGAGAAACTTCACAATTTTGATTACCATTTTTTGTTATTTAGCTCTTTACCTCGTTGTTTCCATGTAAGTAACCTTAGCCATCAAGTAAACGTCAAGTAATGGGTTTCTGACCCAGGAGCATTTATTCCAATTTTTTTTCAATCTTTTTGTATCAACTTTGATTTTCTAGATGATGCTTTTGTAGTTAGTTGAAGAACGAGTCGAAAAGCTTTTTGTTTAAAGACAAGACAGAGAAAGTCTAAGAAAGAACTTTTATAATTAGCTTTTTGGGTGCAAAACAGATGAGAAAAAAGGAATTAAGTAGTGTATATCTCTGATTTTTCTTGTAAATAATCACTTAATCTTGAATTAAGAATAAAAGAATAATATTCTATTTAACATTATCAAATTAGTAGTCTGGTTCAATCTCCCGTGTAACGATTAGTTCAATTTTATCAAAAAAGAAACCAAATTGTAGTCATTTATCAATTGCCAGTGTTATTCTAACTAATCTAATACCCTAATTTTGGCATATTTTAATTGAGATTTGTTGTTACTAGTTAGACCCGTTCGGCTGGACTCTGGCACTGGTTTCATTTGGTACCAGTATCAGTATGTAATAATGTTTGGCCAGCACTAAAACAGTACTGGATCTGAGTCTACCAGAGACCTTTCCTTTTAATCTCATGAACTTGTTGGAAATTTCGGTTCTCATTTGCACAGCTATTGAATTTCGATCAATGATAGTTTGTTGTAGATCATGATTAAATGCTCGCAAACAAAAGATAAATAAGAATTAAGAAAAATAAAAACATTATCAAATTAACTTTCCCTTCATTAGAAAAAAGAGAAATATTGTTCCAAATCAGACGCCTATACGATATATTACTGGACAAATTAGTGACTACTTTCCAGAATAAAAGGATCTAGATCTTTTACATTCATTGAAACTAAAAAGTGGGTCACGTACATAAGAATTCTTTTTTTATTTTTTGAGACAACACGTACATAAGAATTCAAAGACCAAAAAGTAAATAAATATCTAGTTTTTGCAGAGTTGTTTTCTAATAAAAAAATTATTCTGTTACTTTCTAAGAAAATCAGCAGGAGTTAGGTTGATGAACCAACATAATATAATTGAAAAAAATATATAAATTCTCTTTTATTTTTACGTGTTGGAAACAGAGATGCATTATCAGCTGACAACTTTTCTACCGAGCATCTGGATGACTCGAAATGTGTTCATCAATTACGTAGTGCAGATTCGTCACATCAATCTAGGACTGAACTTGACTATTTATATTGGAGGATCAAAAGAAATTTGCTTATTAGTACTGTATAAAAATTTTCAGAAGATCAAATATATAAAAATATATATATATCAAATTTTTTAGTAATACGCTATTAAAATATATTACTTTGTCGATGTAATATCAATGCAATATCCGAATGACCTGAAATCCGAATGATCCGAAATTCAAATGATCTGAAACCCGAATGACCCACGACTAGGGGTGGCAACGAGCCGACTTCGAGCTGAGATGGGACCCGAATGACTCGCAACCTTAACGACGAAAATCCGAATGACTTGAAACCCGAATGATCTGAATCTTGAATGACTCATAACTCGACATAACCCGAACCCGAATAACCCGTCCAATCTGACAAAAAAATAACCTGATTTATTTATCTTAATATCGGAAATATCTCAAAAATGAAGGATTTATGCCTTTTTATAATATAATTAACATGAAAGCACTAATTATAATGGTCCAAATTAATGATCTAAAATGCAAATATCAATGACTCATATTCGCTAAACTGAGTGAGATGTGACGAGGCCCCGACTTGGGACCTAAACTCAGAGCCGTGAGCCGAACATGAACGATTCGAAATCCAAATGATCCGAAACTCAAATGGCCCACGAGTCTAGGGGTGGCAACGAGCCGAGCTGGGACCAGCTCGAGCTCAGCTCGACTCCAGTTTTAACAAGATTCGAGCTCAAATGCTGGCTCGAGCTCGGCTCGGAAAAAACTTGAGCCAGCTCGAGTTTAGTGCAGTTTATTTTTTGATAACTTTGTCAAATATTTTATTGTAAAACTCGAGCTCGAGTCGGCTCGAGCTTGCTCGAGTTTATGATTAAGATTGAAGATATAGTATAAATGTATAACGGGTCAAACTATGTAGCGGGTCGAGCTCGAGCTGAGATGGGCCCAGCTCGAGCTCGGCTTGGCTCGAATTTAGTTCGAGTTTTTTTCGACTTTTTTTCGAGTCGAATTCGAGCGAGTTATCGAGATACTAGTTTTTTTGCCAGCCCTATTGACGACCCGAATGACTAGTGACCCGAATGACCCATGATCGAAACTAGAATTGGCCAGACCCAAACCCGAGCGACCCGCCCGTTTACCACCTGTAAGATTGTCCACGTAAACCGTAATTCCTGCAAAATAGTGTTGTGTGTGAACCTAGTCCATTCATGGTTTTCGCTTTAGAACCCATCTGCTACATGTGTCGAATAGAAAAATTATCTCAAAAACTATTGTGCTCTCAAAGGGTTGGAACTAGGCTTGTCAACGGATCGATCAGGTGCGGTTTGTCCAATCTGAAATCCAACCTGAAATTTTCGAGTTTGACTCGAAGCCGAACTCGAAATTATTACGGAATTTTTCTGAACCCAAACCCGTGGGTAAACCTGAATCCGTGGTAAATCCCGAACCCAATTTAATTCTTCATTTTTTCAAATTTTGAAAAAAATCCATACAAAATTAAAATTACATAATAATCCATAAGCAACTAATGATTAAATTATTTAAATTACAAAATAGTTCAAATAATATTACATTCGTAAAACATTCAAATTGTCCATAAAAAACACAAGATTAATGGTTGTGATTAAGGTTATATTTATAACTTTATTTTCAATCTCGGTTTACCCGAATTGGGTATAGCTAAATGAGAACCTGAACCCGGATTTGTTTTAAATTAATAGCCCAATCCATTATGGTCGGATACCTGTCGGGTTCGGATTTTGCCCGATCTGTTGATAAGCCTAGTTGGAACTTTGGCACCATTGGGGTGGAAGAAAAGCATCTAACCACTACACAAAAAAGAGTTGGTAATTTAACTTCTTCAATAAATCTTACATACTTAACTGTATCAAATCAGGAATCCAATAATATTGACAATTTTTGAAATAAGTTTCTAATCCGTATATCCATCGGTTAACATGCACATATTTTTTATTTTACAGGGGAAACTTATATGTCTCATATTTATTTTTAAAGAAATTATTTTTGTCAAATTTTGAACCCACAATCTTTAAATTAATAAGGTGATATCTAAGTGAGAATTTTTGGCCGACATGCACATTATTAATTATAAATATCCTCATAACACATTTTATTCAGATAAAATGTATTAATTGTACACCACCACAGACATCTAACATTTTTATTAACTATACATTTATGATGAGAAAAAGGAAAAGAAATAGCGAAACTACTAATTATCATCCGGCATCATTTTCCTAAAACAATTGCTGTTCAGCTCATGGAAACTCATTCTTCTATTACTTCATCAGCCTTAATATTGTTCGTTAATTAGCACATTTCAGGGCTTCAACCAAACTTTCAATACAACCCTCAACAAGTTCCTCTTTGTCAATGACCCCCTCCAAGTTTTTCATCACGATCCTTTCTGCCACGTCAGCAGGAGTGACCTCTTTCACCTTCAACAACTCCTACACAAGCTCAAATTTTGGATGCCAATCCAACCCTAAATAGTTCTTTGCCAAAACTCTAAACCTTCGAACTCGCAAAACCCTAATTTCACATGGACATCCATCCTACCTTTCCGTATTAATGCCGGATCGATCTTGTCCACGTGACAAGCCGTGAACACTGCCAGGTGTACCCCTTCTCCCTGAGCCGACCATAAGCCATCAATATAGCTAAGCAACCCCGAAAATGTAATCTCACTCTCTTCCTCCTCTCTGTCTTCTCTAGCTTTTCTTTTTCCATCATTACATAACAAACCTTGTAAATGATCAAGATGTTCAATTACAAGAATTGATTTGTTTGTAATTTCAAGCAGTAACTTTCGTAGCGTAGAGTTATCATATATTTGGGATAGGTCTAGATCATAAACATCATAACCTAATAAATTCGCCATTGCTGAAATCATAGTTGTCTTGCCCGTACCAGGCGGCCCGTAAATAAAATAACCTCTCTTCCAAGGTTTTCCAATTTTACCATAATACTCTTTCCCTTTACTGAAAGCGATGAGATCATTAATGATCTCTTTCTTCTTAACAATATCCATTGCTAGGCTATCAAATGTGGCGGGATGGCTGAATGCCACATGGCACCATGATGCGTGTACTTGACGAGACCTAGATAAGTTCGTATAGAGACGTAGGGACCGACGATGCATATTTTGGATTCTCTCACCTTCTTCAATGATGTGGCGAAGATATGCCACATATGCGACCTTTCGATATCTGCGGTGGAAGGACAGACGGTAGTAGCGATGCTCCTGAGGTACGGGAAAGAAGGATGTGCTTTTGTGTATTGACCACCAGAATGTGGCCCCACCAAAGTCCTCTGCCAGCTCATCAGACTCTTCAAGGACTAGGGTGAGACTGTCTGTTTTGCAGGACTCTGCATCTGCTTTGAGCCTAGAGGCATGATCGGCGCAAAATGCACTTATATATGCATGGATGGCAGTGTATGCATGGCTACGAGCCAGACAACTACTACCATCACCGGATGCATCAGAAAATTCTGGAAATGTAATCTCGACGTAGGGGTTGAAGAAACCAACTAGCCTAGAGATATGTTGGGTTAGAAACGATTCAATATGAGCTGGGAAGTATTGTCGGCCTACAGCCCATAGAAACATGATGGTTGCGATTGATGAGCCTAGTCCAGCCAGATTGCGGTCCTCGTCCATCAGCAGATAAATAGTGATCTCTGTTTTGTTTTTGTTTTGTTTTGTTTTGTAGGATAATAATTTGCGGGTTAGTTACAATTTATATGTAGGAGTGTGGTATAAATACATAGTGTTTCATGACATATGTGGTTACTAAGGATAGGGTTATGAAATAGCGATGTCTATTTTGTTTTGTAGGATAGCAATTTGCGGGCTAGTTACAAGTTATATGTAGGAGTGTGGTACAAATACATAGTGTTTCATGACATATGTGGTTACTAAGGATAGGGTTATGCAATAACTTCAGAAAACAGATGTTTAAGTTGGTAATTGGTGGAAATAGCAAGGAGTTAGGTTAATAAAGAGCCTTTTCTCATTAGTTTTCTTTTCTCGTATCAGAACTTACTGAATCAAGTGCAACTGTTAGGTTTATGCTGCCTTTTTTCATTAATTATTTTATTTTATTAAACTTGGAGTTAGGGTCCAATGGCTGATTTTGTCTAGTTTGCACCGTGACTTTACTGAGTATTAAAAGTCAGAGGGAAAAAGTCAATTTACAGGGAAACTCAGCTGAACTTCATCTTAACCAAGATGATTCCACTTAGAATCCGAATTTGCATCTGGCATCAGAAATCGGCCAAATAAATTTGGAATCAGATTAATTTTCCAAAACAAAAAAAAAACGATTTTGTAATCTTGATATTCAGGCATTAATCGGATGGTGAGTTGACGGTTCCAATTTAATTAATTGTCCGAATGAAATCCAACTTGGCTGATTTTACAAGCCCATCAGTGCCGATAATTTTCTATGCGTATAGTGTGTTTTGAGTCATGAATCGTTATTATATTAATATGAAAACAAGAGAAACGACCATTTGATATGCATTTCATGGTCCCACTAACACAAATTCCTGGAAGCTTCGTCTGTCTTTATCATGCATGGTTCTATTACATAATGACGCATATAAATTCAGAGCTATGCTAATTTGCTTATCATCATAACATATTTCACTATCACATCCCCACTATCTTTTGTGTGCTAGCTAATAAGACAAATTTTACTAGATAATAAATCTAAAGGGAAAATCTACTTCCTCCCCAATTATACCCTAGTAGTGTTCCAAGGTGGTAATTAAGACTTTTTTATTTTTTCCATTGAAATTTTTTAAATTTATTTCCAAAGGTGATTTAAACTAATATATTCAAGTTTCCTAAATTTTTTTTTTTACATGTTGGAAACAGAGATGGATTTTCAGCTGACAACTTCCAAAATATCAAACACATTTTTGAAGTAATAAAGAAAGATGAGAAAAAGATACACCATTTATCCAAATTAAATATACAAAAAATGCAAGGAAATGATACAGTGTTTTTGTTGCGTCCAATACAACTAGCAAAATAATACTATCCATTACATTTTTTTTTGAAATTATACGGAGAGCTTGGATGTCTCTCACGTATACTCCATTAATCAATCACTGGTTACAGTGTTTCATTGACATAGGATACATTTTTAGAAAGAAAGCAAAATAGACAAATAAAAATACACACAAAGGTTTCCTTAAGGCACGCTATCTCCAAAAATATAAAATAAAATGAGCATATTTAACGGCACGACATTTAACACGCAAATCTTGTGTGGCACCGCGGATGGCTAGCTTGGCACAAGAAGTGTCCATCTGCTCGCTCGTCTGCCGTCTTCTATCTTTTATGTCGTACTCTCCCATCACGTATTAACCTTCTCAACTTACGTTTGTCGATTGTCGGTATTTTTTTCTGTCTTTGCATCTCTGCCAGCTTTTGAACTCGTCAGTGGCTCTTTGTAATATCGTGCCACCCCTTCACTTTCGTCTCGGAAAATTCGGTTGTATCTTTCCCGCCAGATTGCGATGTTGAGGAATAGTTGGATGGTTGTTGCTGCTCCCTTTGATCCATCCTGGATTAGCTCCGTTAGGTCCGCCCAATGGTCTCTCCCTTGGTAATAGTTGTTTTGCCAGATTTGTAGCCCGAATGAGCACGAGTTGAATAAATGTTGTGCCAATTCGCTATCTTTTTTGCACAGTAGGCAATAGTTGACCGTGACAACACCTCTCTTTTGAAGGTTATCAAAAGTCGGCAAAATGTTCATCAGAATCATCCAAGCAAACAATTGAATTTTCAGTTGTAGTTTTAGTTTCCACAACTTCGTCATGACCACGTCCGTTGTACCGGCATATGTTAATAGTTTGTAAGCCGATTTCGTCGTGAAAGTGCCATTTGGTGTCCACCTCAAAGTAACCTCATCTGTTTGGGATTGGTCGATCACATTTTGTTGCATCATTTGTATGAGATGAGTCATTTGATAGGCGGCCGTCCGTGAGAGCGGAGTGTGGAGTGATACCTCCTCGATGGTCATTATCCCATCTGCCACCGTGTCATATTGGTTTTCAACAAATGAGTATAATTCTGGGAATTGGTACCTTAGGGTCGTGCCCATCCAGTTGCTTTTCCAGAAAAGCATTTTGTTTCCGTCGCCTACTCGGAAGAGGAGGGATGCTAAAATTTACGGTGCGATCACATTTAGTTGTCGGATGAAGGGTGAGGTCGGCCTTATGTTTATGTTCGGCTGTAGCAGGAAAGTCAGGTTGCCATAGAATAGAGTAGTTGCTTCTTGCCACAAGTTATCGGTTTGTGCAAAAGCCTTCCAGACCTACTTGGATAGTATGGTAGAATTGAATGCCTTGAGGTCTAGGATACCTAGACCTCCTTGATTTTTCGGTTGTGAAATGGATGACCAACAGAGAAGATTTATGCCATTTCGTAATCCGTTCCCTCCTCTCTAAAAAATATTTCTTGAAGTTTTATTGATTGCTTTAATTACCCAGTTTGGCAATTTGAGTACCGTCATATGATAAATACCTACGCTCGCTATTACTGACTTGATCAACACAGCTCTTCCTGCCAGTGTAAGCAGTTTCACAGTCCATCCGACTAGCTTATTTTGCATTTTTTGGATGAAAGGTTGGTAGTCAGCTTTCCTTACCTTGGAATGGTGCAAGGGTAAACCGAGATAATGAACCTGCAATGAACCCTGCTCACATGCTAAGATTTGACAGATCGCCTAAGAAATTTTAGGCGTGGTTGATAGTGTGAAGTAGTATGATTTACCATAGCTAATTTCCATCCCGGAGGCTTCGGATAGATTGTTTAGGGTATGTTTCGCAATTTGTATATGCTGTCTGTAAGGCTTGAAGAAGAAGACCGAATCATCAACATATAAAAGGCATGGCCTGAGTCCGAGTATCGGGGGTTGTAGTAACTGGAGTGATTGAAGTTTCACAAATGTGGCCGCAAATGCGTCCATGGTTAAAATGAAGATTAGAGGTGATACCGGGTCGCCTTATCTAACCCCTCTTTTCAGATGGATTGTTTTTCCAAGCACCCCGTTGAGCAGAATTTTGGATGATCCGGATAATACCGTTTTAATTATAAGCGATATGTCGTCATGGTGAAATCCCTTAGCCAGAAGAACTCGCACAATAAAGTCCCATCTTATCATGTCGAAAGTTTTGAATATGTCGGCTTTGAATGTTGCGATCCTCCATTTTTAGCAGAAGGCTAAGGTTTCTGACGCATACAAGTAGTTTTCCGCAATTTGTCTCTCTTTCATAAACGTGGATTGAGCTTTGGCTACGTGTTCTGGCACAATTGTCTCTAGTCTCGTCGCGAATACTTTTGACAAAATGCGTTGCATCATGTGGATTACGCTAATGGGTTTGTATCCGGTTATGAATTGTGGGTTTTCTTTTTTGGGTACTAGAGAGATGAATGAGGTTGAGAGGGGGCCGAGTTCTTTGTCAGTTTGGGTAACCGAGTTTAGTACATAGATGATCTCGCCTCCGAGAAAATGCCAAAATCTCTTGTAGAACTCGCCTGTAAATCCGCCAGACCCCGGAGTTTTGTTTGGCGGCCCATCAGATATCACTCGTTTCGCCTCCACCATTGTGATTGGTAGAGATAGGGTGGCCGGTACTGGAGATACTGGGCCGAAATATTTGGCGAGATTTACGATGTCAGAGGCGTGATATGGTTTTTCGATGAGATTTACGAAGCGGAAAAATATGCCATGGGCCTTCAATCGATGTGAGTGAACCTCCCCTGGTTCGTGTGTATGATTAGATTGTATTTTTCCTTTTTCTGTCTGAGACGACCGCATGAAAATATTTCATGTTGCGGTCTCCTTCTTCCAACCATTTTGTTTTCGCTCGTTGAAACCACCAATTTTCTTCGATTTCGATTAATTCACACAATCTCTCTTTTGTTGCGATCTTTAGTCTTTTTTCCGTCATGTTGAGGGGGCATGTTTCCTCTGCTTTATCAAGCCACTAGATGATGTTCTTGCAATTATTTAATTGAATTTTCATCTCTCCTTTTGAGAGCTTATTCCAGCCTTTAAGTGCTTTTGCAAGTTTTGTTAATTTTGCATTTAGGGTTTCAGGATCATTGGCCGGTGGCATGGAGTTCCATGTGTTGGATACTAGTTCATTTAGTCTTGATTTTTTGAGCTACCAGTTTTGGAACCGGAATAATCCTGTTGAGGGATAAGTCGACGAGCACTGACATACAATTGGGCAGTGATCGGAAGCGGTATTAGCTTTGGAAGTTTGAATGGAATTTGGGAATAAATAGTTCCAAGAGTTAGAAATAAGAAAGCGGTCTAGTCTGGCCATGGACGGATTTTCTTTGTTTTTAGACCAAGTAAACAACCTCCCGTTTAGCGGCAGATTAATTAGGCCGAATTGTGCTAAGAATTAATTGAATCACATGTCTGGTCGTGGGTTATGATTTAGGTTATTTCTTTCTTCAGGGGCTATGGTTAGGTTAAAATCACCCATTACCATCCACGGTAGGTGACCGAGGTTATTTGCCGTGTCTATCTCTTGAAAGAATTCACCTCGAAGGGGATCAGTGGTCTGTCCATAAACTGCGGTTAATTGGAAATCCGAGCCATCAAAGCTGTTTTGGAGTTTAGCGGTGATTGAGTATGTGCTAACGAAATTATCTAGCAATTGAAAATTAGAGTCATTCCAAGCCATAATTATACCGCCCCTTAACCCCGTAGACGGAAATAATAATTGGTTGTTATAATGCCGGCCTCATAGCTGTTTTAGTTCCCTATAATGGAAAATTAATAAAAATATAAAACCCTAAAAATACAAATATTCACGTTTCCACACTTCAGGCCTTTTAAACCCCCCTTAGAGGCCTCAATCAAATAATGCAAAAACGTATTATTTGATTGAGGCCTCTAAGGGGGGTTTAAAAGGCCTAAAGTGTGGAAACGTGAATATTTGTATTTTTAGGGTTTTGTATTTTTATTAATTTTCCAAACAAGGTGATGTTTTCTTGATTCAGTGAGTTAATATGAGGTAGTTGAAGGATGTTTGTAGTCTCAATTTGATAAAAAGCGACTCGAGGTTTGAGTTTGGCTAATGAGTTCAAAAGCTAAATCAGTAACCAGGCGAAATCGATGAGTTAGAAGTGGAATTGGAGGTTAAAATGCAACATGAACAATTTCATGGAAGTGTAGAAGGGTTCCTGAGTTCTCATTTGAGATATCGTTGAAAGAAATTGGATTTTGAGCTAACAAAAAAAGGAATTTCGAAGCTGGATAGAACCGAAACCTGAGGCTCTTCAAGGTGGAATATCTCAAGCATTTCTCAACCGTTTTCGACCATTCAAAGTGCTACGGGTTCGTAAGGAAGTGAGGAAGAGTTTCAAATTGGACTTTTTGATAATAGTTGATCATAATTCAAGTTTGAATTTGAAATGTCACTGCTAATCAGTGTTGGAAGAAAAACTGAGTTGTAGGTGTTCAAAGTGGAATATCTCGAGCGTTACTCAACCAAATTATGATATTCAAAGTACTGCGGTATCGTGAGAAGGAGTAGAAGAGATTTGAGGTGTTGTTTTGAGTGGAAATGCGAAAGAAATGGAGGTGAAGCTTTGAGTTTTTGATAGAACAAAAAATGTCTTTGAAAAGACACGAAATAGCGGTAAAAGAAAAAGAGATAAAACTGTCATTCAAAAGCTCAACTCCTACTGCAGCAAACATGTTTTAGGATGGAATACACATATCTCTACCACATGAGATCCAAAGAAGCCGTTGCAACCTCAAAAGCGCCAACCAACCAGATCCAATCTCACCTTTCTCTAAAAAAAATATCGCCAAAAGCTGAGATAGAAAAAAAGAGCACCAAAACTGAAATTCTCCCTCATTTCTCAACGAAATCTTACAAAATTTGAACTGGATGATCAGTACATTCCCTGGATCAGATCTGTATAAGTGAAAATTCCCATTTTGCCCCTAAAATTTCAGATCAAGCCAATCAGGGAAATACACTCTCAAGCCCTAAACTCCCTATAAAATACACCTCAAGCTCCACCATCAAAAATCATTTATTCCACACTCTCCTTAACTTAGACACCACTCTTCATTCTTCTTCTTATACCTCTAGAACCACCATTATTGAGTTTCAAGCTTTTTTGAGCTCTAATTTTCGTTTCTGAGTGAAATCATGCAAATTTGGGCTAATTTGGGTAAAATTGGAATCAGTCGATTCTAGCTTGAATTAAGGAGCAATTGGAGGTTCGAATCGACTTAAGGGAGCCACCACTTAGTCCTCCAACTCTCGGTTTAGTCCAATTCTCTTTTAGTATCTTGATTTGAATTTCAAATCACAAGAACTCAATTTTGTAATAATCTGATGAAATCTTGTCAACTTCTTATTCTTCTGATTATATGTGAGTAGATTTAGATAGGGAGAGAATTTATGAGTTGTATACATGAAATCTTGCTTTAATATATTGTAATTTTGCTGAATTTTGATGAATAGTCATGAACACACATATTTTTTAATAAATTGGGGAAAATTACTTAGCTTAGTATTTTTCATCAATTGATCTATTAAATTCAGAGCTTATTGACTTGTTAATCATTTAGAATACTTATCTTAGTATTTTGTATGATTAATTTGGAGTTGTGATTGATTTAATTCAAGTTTCATTTTGAAATGGTTGTTTTGGGATGAACTAGTTCTTGAATCAATTTCTTGAGTAAATCTTAACTTAGATTGCTCAAATGCATCATCTAAATCTGTAAAATTATATCCTAAGTGATTAATGATTGTTACATCACATAAATTTCCTATAAATCCCTATGTTTAAACCGAAAATCAAACCATAATTCAGTTTCTGTTTTGCTGCTATTTCTTCTCTATTTTTCAGTGTTTTTACTCTAATTTCGAGTCTAATTCAGATATGAAAAATTAAATAAATATTTTTGCAATTTATATCTCATTTAGTAGAAAATTTAAAATAAAATGTTGCCCAATTCCACTTTATAATTTGTGAGATATTAATTTTCTAAATTTGCAATGTTTCTGTTTTTGACCTTTCTGTCCAGATTTACTGTTTCCTTTCTTCTGAATTTATAAAAATAATAAAACAAAATATTAAAAATACAAAAATAGTCCTACTTGAAGTATTTCAAAGTGTAGAATCTAAATCTGAATTTTAAAATAGTAGTTGTTAAAACAGATCAAGAGATATTATAAATTTTGTAAGTACTGGTCTGTCAGAACCAGTTTGTGATCCAGATATGAGTTTTCATTATAAATCTCAAACTACAAAATATAATTATACCAAATTTTAACAGCTAATCCATAACCGGATAGTCGAATTTCTGTAAAAATGTTGGAATTTTCAAGTTTTGGTAATTTTTCTATAATTTTCTGAACTTGTTGCCGTACCGATTTTGAATCTGAAATAAGTTCTGGACTGAATTACAAATAACTCGAATATCTTGAATAAAATAATAATAACAGTAAAGAACCATATCTTAGATCTCTTTTTTTAGTTTCCAACGGTATCTCGTGTGCTGGATTCGAAGTTTATTTGATCAAGTTACGAATTAAATCACTAAAGTGTTACGTACGGAATTCTTGAAACAAAACTGAAAATTGAATTTAAACTTGGAAATTTACCTAAAAAACTTGAAATTTCATACTAGAGATAAATCATTGAGATTTGTAAATTCTTGTGGCCACACCTCTTTGTGTTCGACCCCTAAACTCATTTACCGCTCATACTCGTAAATTGAATAATAGGGAAATATAAATTGTTTTGCTAAATTTTGTGAAATTCGACGATAATTTTACCCGATTTACACTGCCATTGTTGATCGGAGCCAAACAAGGACCATACAGTCATGTTAACACCATCTTGTCAAGTCAAGATTTACGACCTTTTGCGATTCAGTTGAATTCATTTCTGCGATAGTCAGTTCTGGAGAAGGAGGCTTGACTATGGGATCGATGTGAGTGGCAAGACCGTACCCAAGTAGGATGGGTTCCACTTGAGAACGTCAGACCAGATAATTTGTTCCATCGAGTTTGTCGACGATCTGGTTTGTGAATGTGATGATTTTTTGCAAGGGTCGTACTGGCCATCAGTTTGATTTTAGTAAGAAGAAGAGAAAAGAAGGGAAGTGTGACCCGATGATAAAGAGAAATTGCGAATCAGGTTAGATCTTGAGGTTTTCTTTCTATAATGAGCTCGAGTTTCTTCATTTCTGTCTTTTTCCTTTGGTATGTGATGAGACAGTGGTTGGATCTTGACTGGCGAATGAATTCAGGGGTGAGGAACCCTAAAGCAAGAGATAGCTCCTTCTGAATTCAGCCCAGTTAGATCTTGAACTGATGCTGAGGCCGGTATGTTCTTGAAAGAACTGATCTTTGATGAATTTTGGACTGATTTTTTGTTCGAATTTGAACAGATCAGGCTGTTATGTCTTGAATTAGATCAGAATTTTTGTACAACCACTTCAGAAATTCCTCAAGACGTAGTTTACACTTAGGGTGCTTTATTTATAGAGTCAACTCTAACCGTCTACAATCCAATCCTATACTCTACAATCCTATACTCTACAATCTTATACAAGATACAACATTATTTATATGAACTCTTATATCCACAATTACTCTAACACCCCCTCTTAATTTGGCCACACTTGTCTTATGTGTCTATAACAAGCGGTAAACGAGATATGTGTTAAATAATTAAATAAGTGATAAAAAAGATCTTATTTATCGTGTGTCATAAAAATAAGTTGACAAATTGGAGATTTATCATGTTACACAATGTATCAAAGTCCTTTTAAAAATTATCTATATGTGACTTGAGACTAATAAAAATAACCATTATAATTTTTAATTTCTCAACCTCTTAACATACGGTTGAAAAATTATTTAGCATTTTAAATTTTTGGATATAAAAAGTGCTAGCATGATAAGGTGTTTGTTATTGATCCTTATCCTGGGTTAGATTCAATGGCCAATATTTTTTTCATGTCAGTATTAGCCAACATTGTTATTGGATGTGTTAAATCAATTTTCAACTCTATCGATGAAAAAAATATTTTGAATCAATCCTTTTAGTTGATTCTTTTATTGCTTTGGTATTAATGAAATTGTTTATTAAATATAATAGATATGGGACGAGCGATGAATGGCGATATGGGTGGTGATAACTTTGAAGACCCCAAGGACGACCATGAACGACCAACTTCGCCATCTCCTTGTAGCGAATCACATGAGAACCCAATAATCAAACCATCCAAAAAAATCCTTTACACACTCAGCCCGATAACCCCATGAAGAACCAATCCCTCCCCCTCTATCCGCCATTAATGCACACTAATCCAACAACCCCCATTTCTTTATGAAGAAAAGGACAAGTTCTATCACTAGAACCCAACAGATGGACTAAGATATACCCAAAAACCTCCATCACCAAGTAGAAACACACGAGTCCTCCATGCAAGAATGATAAGCCTCAGCTCCAAAGCTTTTTTAAGGGCCGATGCTTTAGATGCTTGTCTCAAAGTTATTTTCGCTCTTCCTGCAGAGAACCGATACCGTTGCCTCAACTGCTATGGTCACGGACACGAAAAATCTTCCTGCACAAAAAAAGGAATTTCGCCAACAACTCTTCCGACAAAGGAGACGATTCCCGCCCATAAAAATTGAATGGCCGTCCAACTAATCACCCTCAGGCCGACCTCAGTCAAGGTCTTCTCAAGCGAAGAGGAAAACATTCCAGAAGAGCTCTCCTTCTTGTATCGGAGTGCCTATGTAATGATCGACTCGGGAGAGACGACGCTCAGTTTGGCTCCACTAATCCACTCCTTCTTATCCAACACAATTGACTCGTCTCCTGACACGTTTTAAGTCTTCAAATGCGAAGGCCTAGCCAAATATTTGATCGTCACAAAGACGGTAATAGTAAGGCTGGGAGACCGCTTAACTACCGGTCCACTCCACATGCGTCAAGGTTTCACCCTCCGCATGATTAAATGGTCAAGGAATTGTAATGCAGATCTATACCCGCTGAGAAACCGCTTCCACATCGTCCATCACAACATGCCTCTTCACACAAGAACAACCAGAGATATCAAATCACTGATAGCTGGATATGGAAGGTTCATCCGCGCCTCCCCTTGCTTACCTCCTCGAGATGATCTCGGAGGAATATCTTTCACCATAGATTGCGACCATGCATTCGATGTACCGTTGACCGCTATATTCAAGGAACTGGACGGCTTACTCACCTAATCGACATAGAACTCAAGAACCACTACCCTCTCGACAGACAATGACTCACCCAAACCCATTGGATTGGAACTGCCGGTCCATCCACTCATAATCCACCGTACTTTCACTACCCGACAATACACCCTCATGAATAAGGTACACATGATTACCCTCCTCCAGACAAAAATGACCAACCAACACGGCACTATCAACCATCTAGATGGTATGTTACACACCGATCCAACTCAGCAACAGTCAAGTCGAAACTTGTATGGGTAACTAAAAGCAAAACAAACACGACTAACCAAGCCGACGGAACAAACACCTCTCCAACGATGCAAGCGGCAAAAAATCGGCCCGAAACAGAGGAAGAGTTGAACCAATCTGTCAGTACTGGACATCTCCAGTTGGTTTCAAATGGAGAAGAAAATAAACAAGGGGGCCCACTAAATCAAACGTCTACCTTGATCGCAGCACACTTTGACGATGGGACTTCCCCAAAATCGGCGGCAAAAGCAACACGTGAGGTTAGTTTCAGTCCACATCTCACCTCTTCCATGTCCCACATCTTAAAAGAAGTCCCAGCTTTGAATTTATCGGATGAATGTGACTTTACTTTCTCTCTCCAATCTCCTACCCAATCCACCATCTCTTCACATCAACAACCCGATCCGCTGCTACCAAAAATCCCATCATCTCAATATAAGGCCCATACACCATGCCTCTCTCTCCTTCTTTATAAGTTTCACTCTCTAACATTACAAACCAAGGGCCCAAAATCATATTTAATCCACAAAACCCAATTACAATTCTCTCTAGAAAATAAAATACGAATCTCCTCCCACATCAGAGCCATACAAACTCCATTTCGCCCTCTACTGACTTTATACCTCCACTTTTTGACAATATCTCGCTTCCTACTTCCCCTCAACCAATCTCTCCGACTGCCACCAATGTCAGTCCTTTTAAAATCCCCCTTCTCAAACACTCACCGAGCCGCGCAGAAGTGTTAGACTGCAAAATAACCTTGATGGATTCTACAAATCAGCTGTGGAAAGAGCACACCAGGTCCATTTCGGATCAGACTTGATCTTTTCGAAAAAAGGGTGTCGCAAAAATAAAAACACGCCAAGGTTAATTGACACGCCAAAACTTCAACTCGACCCAAGAGATATCCGTCCCAATGTCTGATGAACACGTCACGGTTGTTCTCCGAAGCATCGGATTGCCCCCGGAAAGTTCTCTGGATCCCCATGGCAGAAAATGAGTTGGCCTAATGATTTCACATCCCCAAGACAATACCACATGCAGGAAAATAAATAAGTTTTATGCTGCAAGAACAAGTGTTTTACTTTGTGTAATAAAGCGGTGTACCTCTTATTTCCTTTACTTATGTATAATGCATAACAACGGTACGGGTACCGGCTTAGATGTATTCTCTTGCTGCTTGTATAATATTAATGAATAAAAATAAAAAAATCTACTTTCTCTCCTAGAACGTCAGGGGACTAAACGACAAATGGAAAAGAATAGTAATAAGGAAAACTATCACAAATGAGAAGCCACACCTTTTTGTTGTCCTCAGTTTGATGATATTTAAAACTATTCTGAGCTACTAATATATTTGTGTGAGAATATCTTGAGCTAGATAGTCGCACGATCAAGTTCCCGGAATTGTCTCGGTCGCATCCTGCCTATCTCAGAAGAATAAGAAGTCATCACGCATGCAAAGGATTTCAAGAGAGTATCTTAAGGCGTGGGAGCAAGCTTCTTAGTTCTTCGTGTGTGTTTATTCTTTTTGGTGAGCAATTTAATTCTTATTAAAAGAGGAGTATAATATGCAATTTGCCAATTCTGGCCAGTTCCGTTGTCAACGAAAGTGGTCCGTTCCCAACGGACTATTGTGTTGGCAACGGAACCCTCTGTTGAACAAACTTTCGTTCTGCCATTTGTTTTGGCTGAAATTGTATACAGTCCGTTAGCAACGGAACTATTCCGTTGGCAATGGAGCTGTAGGAATTTAGCCGTTTGGTTTGAAATCTTCCTTGATTGCCTTCTGTTTTTGGCAGTCCGTTGGCAACGGACAAGATCCGTTGTCAACGGAACTACGCAGTTTTTCTTTTCTATGGTTGCTCCCTTCCTCCTTTAAAAAGGGGAGCCGCCTCTCTCAGTGAAACAAGAATTCTAAGTTCAAAATGTAGAAATACTCCTTTCTTAATACTGTTAAATTACTCTAAACTTTAAAGTGAGATTAGTGGAGTTTTGAGCGTGTTGCTCGTTGGTTTGTTGAAGTTCAAGAAATTGAATTTGTAAGTTATTGTTCCATCAGCCATCAAGAGGTTGTTGTAAGGCGACGGTGGTTCAAGGTCTTGTACAATCTTGTTTGTTAGTGATAAACGGAGTCGCAAGGCAAGTCCTGGAGAGTAGGCAACTCGTGAACGCGGTAAGGGCCGCTAGCGAGTAAACGGGTGGTTAAGGCTAACGCAACCACCTCGCCGAACTCCGTCATCAGATCGTGTGTTCGGTATCTCTTTTCTTTTTACAATTACTTTAATTTCTTATATATTTATCTTCCTTTTGTTAATTAGTATTCAAATAACCAATTCAATTCGAACAAAATTTGACTGTTAAAGCTGGAATTTCTTGAACAGTTACTGGCACGACTTTGAACTCAACTATCTCTCTCATTTCTTCATCATGTTCGGTGTTCTTGATATCCATGGAAAGAGGAGAGATAGAAGAAGAGAATGGAATTGATTTTGTGTGAAAAGGAGGTATGTGGAGTGAGTTATGGACTTGAGAAATTTTAGCTCGAATTGAGTTATTTCAGCATAAACATAATTCAATTTCATTGAACACTTCAAATTCGATTATCTCACTCAATTCTTCATCACTTTTTGCTTTCTTTATATGGTTGGAAAGAGGGGAATAAGAAGAAGATAACGACTTTGGAATTATGAAAAATCTACGTATGCGACTCGAGAAAACGACAGCTCGATATTGGTTATTTTTTGGCTGAACAGTAATTTTTCATGTTTTTCGGCCATCGCCGGTGTTTCTGGCTCCAATGGAGCTTACAGGCAGATCAGGCTTATCGAGATGAGTCGTTTGACATTAAGCACGTCGAATTCTGAAAATTTTGATATTTTCGCGTTTTCGGGTGGGATTTGACTAGTTGTTAACTTCGACCAGTTTGACCAGTTTTGACTGATCATTTCTGAGTGTTCCACGAGGTTTCTGATCACGATAATTGTACCGTTTGATTCATCTCATCGAGCTCTTCATTTTGGTATCCCGTTTGACCCATTTCAAAAAATTGACTTTTTGTCAACTCAGCGATTTTGGATATTTGACTTGGGTTGACTTGGTTGTAAAAGGTTGTCGAATTGTCGTAAAGGTTTGGGGGAATTTTTGTAGAGTTTTTGAGGGTTTTATTTGGCCATCCTTGGACCATCATTTGCGTTTTGGTCCAATTCTTAATTTTATGGCATTTTCACCGGTAAAATTACACAAAAATGTATTAAGAGGTTTTAAATTATGTTTTATAAATTATGAGCATTTTTGACACATTTTATGTGAATTATGATTGAATTTGTCATGATAAAAATCCTAAAAATGTGTATAAAAATACACATTATAGGTAGAGATTGTGCTCATCCAGATTGTTCACTGCTCAACTGTAGTAGAAGCCTAGACAACCCTAAATAAGCTCTTCAATTTGATAATCTTGGCCAGTTTGGTCGAGTTATTCCTCAAATTAACCACCACAAAGAAACATGGCCAGCCTTGTAGTGAGTATTTTCTGGGGGTGTGCAAATAATTCCCAACCTGCCTAACCCGTGTAATCCGACCCGTTTCAACCCTTTTTTTGCGGGTTTTGAAACCCGGAATAGTGGTTGGGTTTTGAGTTTTCAATTAAAAACTCGAATTAACCCAACCTAATCCCCGCACACTCCAAAATAAGTTGTCATCAATTATTACCTTCCAATTATAAACTTAAAATATTAAATCGCTTGTGCACCATGACACAGATTTCTATTCCACTCTACTTTTGGGATGACATCATCTACATCATAGTCTACCTCATTAATCGCTTGCCAAACACCGCCAATTCACAAAAATCTCCATATGAAACCTTGTTTCACAAAGAACCGAATTATAAGTTTTTGTGAGTCATAGGTTGTTTGTGTTTTCCAAACACACGACCTTATAATTTACATAAGTTACAACCTCGGTCCCTCCCATGTGTATTTTCTGGATATGCACCAGATCAAAAAGGATACAAGTGTCTTCATCTCCCCCACAAACAAGTCTACGTGAGGCGCCATGTAATCTTCAATGAAACATATTTTTCCTTTATGCATAACCAATCTCTCTCCTCGTCTCCAACCACATCTTCTCCACCTCAAACAACTCTCATTATTCTCCCATCAAATCCTTTTATTGAGGATACTCCACCTTCCAATGAGGCATCTACATCATCCCGTAAAGGTTTATTGTTGAATAATAATTATTCCCAAATTCTAAAGTGATGTATTAGTTTTTTTTGGTAGAAAATCTCTCTTTTTGTGTTGAATTACAACTACTTATAAGTATTTGCCCACTAATTAGTAGTCTAAGTTGTTTAGGTCAAGTTGTAATTATAGCAGAGCTATATAATCATTTAATTCAAATATTTAATTAACGTATTGAAGGTAAAATCATGATCATAATTTCATTTAAATATTGGAGTGTAGCAATAACATACATTGTGATAGTTGAATTGAATAAACTCAGCACATATAGAACTAATTCATATATATTTTCCATACAAGCATCATTTACAAATTCATAATACACAATACAATATCTAAATAATTGGACAGGTCGGCTTCTGCGGCTTATGAAGAAGCAGGTGGATCAAAAGAAACCAATCCCTTTGCGACACGTGCCATCAGATTATACTTGCGAGGCATCAGAGACTCTCAAGCTAGGGCACGTGGTATTTCATACAAGGCAAAGAAAAAGAAGAACCACAATAAGGAATTCATGAATGTTGATGAAATTACCAAAATGCCATTGGAAGATGAGATGAGGGTTTGTGAAGGGCAGGATTTGAGCGGATTCTTCATCCTCTTCTATACCACCGCAACCTCCTCATCTAATAATGGTGACTTGAACACGTTATAACACACAAAGACAGTGACAATTTTCCAATCGTGTTATATATACAATCACAAAACATCCCATTCCGACTACCCTCTTCGAGCAAGAAAGTCAACCAACATGCTTTACTCGAGCCAATAAGGATCATAGATAGCGTGCCGCCATGAAAACTGAGTTTAATGCCCTTCTTGTGAGCAATACTTGGGATCTTGTTCCCTCTCACCCCTCTCAAAATCTTGTTAGTTATACATGAGTGTTCAAGTTAAAAAGAAAGGCGGATGGTTCCATAGAATGATACAAGGCGCGACTCATAGCAAAATGTTATCACCAAGAAGAAGGGATTGATTATACAGAAACTTTTAGTCTAGTAGTTAAACCCATCACTATTCGTGTGGTTCTTACACTTGCCTTATCAAAAAGGTGGCATGTGCGATAACTATATGTAAACAATGCCTTTCTTAATGGGGATCTTGAAGAAACGGTGTTCATGCGACAACCTCCTGACTTTGTGGATGACTCACGGCTATCTTATGTATGTCTCCTCAAAAAGGCTCTCTATGGCCTCAAACAGGCACCACTTGCTTGGTTCACCAAACTGAAGAGTATTCATGTCGACTTTGGTTTTGTTAGCTCACGAACATATACCTCCCTCTTTATTCTGTTTCAAGATAATGAACTCCTAGTACTCTTAGTTTATGTGGATGACATTATTGTCACCGTGAGCAATGTTATCTCAGTCGAACAACTTATCCTAGACCTCAACGCACAAATTCTCCCTAAAGGAT
Source organism: Juncus inflexus (assembly GCA_024447665.1). Classification (NCBI taxonomy): domain Eukaryota; kingdom Viridiplantae; phylum Streptophyta; class Magnoliopsida; order Poales; family Juncaceae; genus Juncus; species Juncus inflexus. The sequence goes on along the minus strand of JAJHPC010000012.1, from coordinate 3,784,762 downwards.
CTAGGTTCTCTTCATTACTTTCTTGGTATTGAGGTTCAAAAGATGTCTGGCGGAGTGCTCCTATCCCAAACTCAATACATCCCAAATATACTTAAGAAGGCTAAAATGGATGGTGTCAAAACTTGTTCATCACCCATGGTGACCGGTGAACAACTCTCCAAGTTAAGTGGCAATACAATGGACGACCCCAAGTTTTACCGAAGCACAGTTGGCGCACTTCAATACGCAACTATCATGTAACCTGAGATTGTTTTTGCAGTTAACAAAGTCTCCCAATTCATTCACTCACCGACCAAAACCCATTGGTGAGCCATCAAACGCATCTTGAAATATCTCAAAGGGACAATAACATATGGTCTCTTACTTCGTTCCTCCCCATCTGTACGACTCCAAGCCTTCTCTGATGCAGATTGGGCTGGATGTGCGGACGATAGATGGTTCACAGTCGGATATAGTATCTTTCTCGGTCCCAACCTCATTTCGTGGAGCGCCAAGAAGAGGGCAACGATAGCTCGATCTAGCACCGAAGCGGAGTATCGCAGTCTTGCCATAACTACCGCGGAACTTATATGGATCCAATTCTTACTACGTGAACTCCACATCTTTCAAAAGGAAGTTCCTATTCTATGGTGTGATAACATTGGAGCGACATATATTGCTATTAATCCAATGTTTCATACTCACACGAAGCACATCTAGATTGATTATCATTTCGTACGCGAACTAATCGAGCTCAAAACTCTTCAAGTTTGTTTCATAAGCACCAAGGATCAGACTGCCGACATCCTTACGAAAGGAGTCATAACATCTTGTTTCGCTCACATATGTTACAAACTTACCGTGTTTAGACCCGGCTAGACTTGGGAGGGGGGGTTATAGGAATTGTGTATGTAGGAGAGTTCATGTAAATAATGTTGTACCTTGTATAAGATTGTAGAGGTTGGATTATAGAGTATAGGATTGGATTGTAGATAGTTAGAGGTGACTCTACAAATAGAGCACCCCAAGTATAAACTATTCATTAATTCAATCATGATTAAGCAATAATTCTCTCTCTTTACTTTAACTGGGGACGTAGTAACTTTTTACTTTTTTAAAAATATCGTGGACTCATCTTGCAAAGTTTAGCATTTTTTATTTCGTACGAGGTTATGTGTCCATTTATTATACGAATTATGAACTATTGGACATATTATTTTGGTTAAGTTGATGAACTATTTGGTTATATTGATGTTATTAGCTCGATTGTGTTGATTATTGTAATTTGGTTATATATTATCAAATTTATTTATAAATGTTTTTATACTATTTGATATTTTCTTAACAAAATAAAATACAATTTTATCTTGGATGTTGGAAACCGGATGTGTTATAAATTTTCCAATATTCAATATTCATCACGCTGAACTAAATAACTGGAAGATGAGAAAAATAGAATAAATTACAATATCAATCCAAATCAAAAACAAAAAAAGGTGTAAGAAAAAAATATACACATTCTTACTGTACTGCGTCCAGTACAGCTCTAGTAAAATATTGCTAGTCATTACATTTAATAGACTATATTTCATAGCATAATCCACTAAATTAATAACCCGAAATCATAAAATGCAACCAATATACAAATAAAGCAATGAAAGAATCAACTAAAAAGGAAAAAATAAGTAAAGCTTAAAAGTTGTACCTCTTTATCCCTAAATCATAAAGCAATTAATCAGGAAACATAGAAGGTTCACTAAGCAGGTAGAGCGTGCTGATGAGACAATTTTCTATGCACAGGAACAAATTTTATTAGCCACGCAAGAGGCCACGAAATAGCCGCCACACCGATACAAATACCCCATTGCTTAAAATTTAGCATTTCAGTATCAGCAAACCTCCTCAAAAATTCCACCATTAAAACTTGCAAAATCACTGTTATTGCAATAATGGCCAAGAACATTTTATTCCTCAAAATGTCCTCAAACATGTTCTTCTTCTCCAATTTCCTCGAGTTGAATTCATTAAAGACTTGGCAAAACACAAATGTGTTGAATATGATCGTGTTGTTTACACTTTCGCTGACGTTGAACAATTGTCGGCCTTTGAATTGAAAAACTAACAAAACCGCGACTTGAAACAAGGCTTGAGGAATCAGATTCCTCCACATTACACGTGTGATCAATGGCTCAGATCGACCTATCGGCTTTTTCTTCATCAATTCCTTGGTTGGCCGGTCTGTGGCTAGGGCAAGTGCACCCATTGTGTCCATGATTAAGTTGACCCACAATAGTTGCACAGTCGTTAATGGCATTTTTCCGGAAGTGACAGCCGAAACGAAATTTATAAACAACGCCGCCACATTAACCGTCAATTGGAATTGAATAAATTTTTGAATATTGTTGTAAACGCACCTGCCCCAACTCGTGACGGTGACAACTGTGCTGAAATTGTCATCTAGTATGACAATGTCGGAGCTCTCTTTTGCCACCTCAGTACCTTGAATTCCCATTGCCAGTCCCACATCAGCCTCTTTAAGGGCTGGTGCATCATTCGTGCCGTCTCCAGTCAAGGCAACCACATGTCCTTTTTTCTTTAGGCATTGCACGAGCAAAAGCTTGTCGAAGGGAGAGGATCTCGCCATAACACGAATTTTATCAGCTATATCAATTTGTTTATGCAGTGAGTAGTTACGAAACTCTTGACCTTCAAGAACAACCTCATCTAATCTCTCATTTACATTGAGTATACCGCACTCTTTCGCTATGGCTCGGGCTGTGAAAATGTTATCTCCGGTTACCATGGTTACAGCTACGCCAGCACGCTTGCATTTTTCAATGGCAGATTTTACTTCGGGGCGACATGGATCTTTTAGGCCTACTAGGCCTAAAAGAATGAGCCCCTCATCTTCAATCTTAGGCGCCTCTCCTTCGGTATTAGTTTGGGAAATTTCATCAACTTGCTTGCACGCAAATCCAATGCAACGGAGACTTGAGGCCGCCATGTCATTGATTACCTTCTCAAAATGGTTCCTCTGTTCTAAACCCATCTCACAAATCGATCCATCATTGTCATAATAACCCGTACAACGAGACAATATCATCTCAGCGGCACCTTTCCAATGAGCAACCAATTTTCTATTTCCGTTTTCCTTGACCAACATTCCACTTCTTTTTTTCTCCGAATTAAATGACTCGACAAGTACCACCTTGGAACTACTCTTTAATGAATAGGTATCCATACAAAGACTTGTAACGGCCCAAGAAAGAAGAGCTTTCTCAGTAGGGCTACCTGAGATCTCAGGCACCGACAAAGAATTCTCCCTATACACACTCCCTGTAGTATTCAATCCAACTCCTTGACACAGCCGACTCACAACACTCATTTCAACCGACTCAACCACACCTGGCGTCTTAACTTTCTCTTTACCAACCCAAAAGTCTGTAACCGTCATTCGGTTCAAGGTCAACGTGCCAGTTTTGTCTGTACAGATCGTGGTAACTGACCCCATTGTTTCACAAGCCGAGAGATTTCGTACCATCGCGTTATCTTTCATCATCCTCTTCATGGAAAAAGCTAGGGTTAGAGTTACTGCCAAAGGTAAACCCTCCGGTATCGCAACGACAATTATGGTCACTGCTTGTTGGAATATGTTAACCAACCCGCTAATTACATTATCAGTGGTAAATTTATCCTTGTTGAATTCTGGCACACCATTTTCGTCTTTGGTATTTCCAGTGAAATATCGTGCAGTCAGCACGGTAAATACTAGAATTGCGACCGTAACTCCGATTTTTCCTATGTTTGATGTGAGACCTGTTGGTAATAGTAAATTAGTTATTAATGTAATCGACATATTTCAAATTTGTATTAAGAAGAGAAGAAATCTCAAATAATGACTTCTTTATTTATCAAGACCTTCTAATCTCTCTTGGAGAGGAGTTGGATCGGTATTTTCACGATTTATCATGCTCATCATTCCACCCCATTCTGTATCAGTGCCGACTGCTGTTATGAGTATTTGTCCATAACCGTCGACTACTTTCACACCTGAAGACAGAAACGGAGTCCTTTCGGAGATCTCAATTGGATTTGTCTCTCCGGTCATGCTTGATTCATCCATCTGTTATATCATTAGGAAAATTAGAATATTCTTTTAATTAATTTAACGATGTGCTATGTATTTGAATAATATTAGTGCTAGTGAACGAAATTGATGTGTCATGGAAGCTTCAAAGAAATATGAGATGCTCATAAATTAATTTGGTGGGAAAAATATTTGGTAGAGGATAGAACTGGGATCCTAAATGTTAGGTACATTAGTTAGGCTTATATTACCAAAGTAGATCTGATAGCCAGTTTGGTAGTTATCAATATGTTGAAATCTTGTAACGAATTTCCTACTTATGATGAATTTTTTTATCGTTGAGGTAGCTAATTATGATGAAATCTAGTAACTTATTGCACAAATTTTCCCAATTACAATGAAACCCTGTAACTAATTGTACGAGTTTCCCTAATCACCATGAATTTTCTAACTAATTGCACAATTTTGAATTAGTTATGATGAAATCTTGATAGCAAATAAAAATTATAATAACAATAATTAACAATTTATAACTAATTACCTGTAAAGAGTGGCCTTCTAGAAAGACTCCATCGGCCGGAACTTGATCTCCAATATTCAAGATGACAACATCTCCCACCACCACCTCGAAAATGGAGATCTCCATTCTCCGGCCATCTCTAATAACATTCACCGAAATATTATCACACTGTCTCGCCAGCTTATCAAACCGTTTCGACTGTTTATAATTACTAACGGCAGAAACTGCAGTGACAAGAAAAACAGCGATAAAAATGCTGACACCATCATACCAACCGTCTTTAATTCCGTGCTCTTTTATACCGAAACCGAGAGAAACTGCCGCACAAGCAGAAAGAACCAACAGAAATGGATCTCTCAAAGCCTCCCAAACATAAGAGAAAAACCCCTTCGGCTTCTTTTTCGGGTACGTGTTGGTTCCGAAGGTGATTTTACGTTGGTTTATCTCGTCAGGGTCGTTGGAAATACCATTTTCTGCATTTGAAGCTAGTTTCACAGCCAGACTTTGGGCCCCGCCGAGATTTTGAAGATCTGCAATGCGTTTTTCTTTTACGAGTTGGTTGATCGAATCATGAGATGCCCTGAAAGGCAGGAGATATGTTGAAGGGATGTTGATTGAAAAGTAGGGAGCATGATTTTTGGAGAGGGTGCGGCAGGTCACGATTATTGTTAGGGCAATGCGCCAACGTCTTTTCGGAAGGTTTATATTAACTGCGCCATTTGTGAGTATGAAGAATGCGTCGTGATCCATTAATTGCGTGAGGTGAGAAAAATGAAGATGAAGAGAAGAGGTTGTGAAAGAGAGGGCAGTGAGAGAAATAAAGAGTGACTGTTTGAAAAGGATGGATTCTATGTAATATGAATGTTTTGTTAACTTATGTAATATGAATGTTGGCAAATGACTTGGTTAGTATATATTGTATATAAATAGGAAACAACAATGAAGCTTCAAGCGTCTCTTACTTAATTAGGACGATTTCTGTTTTCTTTTTTTCATTCCAAAGTTGAAACATATCTAATTAGTCTTTTAGTTTTATTCTTTTCTTAACGCGTCTACTGGTATTTCCTTTTTTCATTTAAAAATTGAAACATATCTAATTGAAACATATATAAATTTTACGAGAATTAAGGGGAAGAAAAATATTTATCTTATAATACGAATTTACTATAGCAAATTTTCGCATATTCTGAATTTAGCTTTACCATAGAATATGCAATTCTACAATTAATGGAATGACGTGTTCTATATTAATAATTTTTTCTTGTCTGATTGATTTTGGCACCAACGCGTTACCCATTTTAATTTTTAATAGTAAATCTATAGCACTAGTTCATAATTCATAATAAGCTTTTGGAGTGCAAATATTTTTTGAGAATTTTTTCTCAATGTCTAAACAACACTTTTTTCATACATTAATATGACTATTTATCGCTGATAATATATTATATTAATATGACTGTTGAATTTCTAAATCTTCAAACACATTGCTTTGTGTGTACCCAATCAAAACATGCATCCAGCTTAGTGCAATGAATTAATCAATGCCCAGGAGAATTGTAGTCACTAATATAATAATATATCGATGTTAATATGATTGTACGTTAAATGATTATGACATTAAGAATTTAAGATGGATTTTGTCTGAAAAAAAGGATTTTAAGATGGATTTGGATGAGTATTAGTTGCCGCGTGGTGTGTACATGACGAGTATAATATATTATCAGCGAATGTGAATGTATTTGGGCTCGATTGGCCCGTCGGCAATGTACTAATTCGTATGTATGTGTACGGATGAAATTATTCTTCGCCGATTTTACATGTGTTTCGTTATATTAGTCGACCATTTTTCAGGTCATAAGTTGGAAATACCTGAGTGGAATATAACACAGCTAAGATTTAAGAATGACTCGCACGAATCTGAATTTTCCTCAAGTTTTGTAGGCTTTCATATGTAAACCTAACTAAACCGTAGAAATACTGATGCCAAATTTGCTAGCTCAAGGGTAAGTATAATAGTATTTATTTAGTACCTACTCAATATGATTTATGAGTTTAAATCTAAAAAACCTAGAATTATTGTGAATATAGGAAATTTTCAAAAATATCACTTAATATTCTAAAACCCCTCGTTGTTTCTTCAAAAACCCAGATTAATCATATTTTCAAAAACGATCGGTTATATAACATCGAGTTTTTCACTTGATATGTGGCTCCAATTGATTAAGAATGGCGGAATTTTCGACCACCACACAACCCGGAATTTTTTTGCATTTTTATTGAAAATATATTTAATGATAATTAAATAGGTACTAAAAATATAATGATAATTAAAAAAATATATTAATATAAAAGAATCGTATAATGATATCTAAACAATATAATGATACTAAAAAAAAGTATATTAATATTCCAAGAAGATATACTGGTATTCGGAACGTTATATTGCTATTTAAAATAAATTGGCATACGCGTGTCGGACACGTATCAGACAAATACATGACTTAGACACGGTATGGAGTCACGTGTAGGACACGCCATCTAGCGAGTCGTGTCCGAATATTATAATTGTGTATTATTTATTGGTTAAATATATGTTAATCATTATTTCAAACATTTGTGGAATATTTTAAAATATTTGAAAACATTAGAAGGATTGGGTAAAATTAAATACTGAAAGAAGAGTGGTTTAGATGAAAAATTTTCAGTTAGTTCTTGTTAACTTAGGGATCAAAAAATTCAATCCACTTTATAACAGTTAAAAGAGGTTTAAAGGAGGAAATCTAAAAGACCAGAGTTGATTAAATTGACTCATGAATATTATTTGATGAAACTTGTTTAGAATTGAGTTCAATTGATTCACATTTTTACTTGTTTCCCGGAAATATTGATGAAACTGTGCCAAAGCAAAAAAGGAAAACGGAAATGAGAAAGCTTCACAAGCTCGAGTACTTTTGGTTCAGAATCATATTCTACAAATGACCATATGAATGCCTGGAAATTCCCATTCTTGTTATAGGAAATTCACATAGTTTTCATGGCAAAAGTAAAGAACACACTAGGATAATGTTCGGGCTTTGCGGCGAGTATTTCAATTTTATTAGTTATTTCAATCTAATAATGTATAACTTACAATTATGAAAATTCAAAATTAAAGTTTGTGAATCCATAGTACTTAAATAATACATGAGAACTCAAAATTATTGTCTTTAATTTTGTATGTCATTATATCTTGACATATTATATTAGAAAAATAATTTAAGTATTAATCGGGTTTAGATGAATGATATCAAAAAAAAATAAAATACAAGATAATTTATTTCGAAGATTTTAGTTAAAACTACATAAGATTAAATTATAGATGATTAACTTTAAAAAAAATAAAAAATAATTATTATATTTAATATTATATATTTGGGAAGAATATGTATACTACATAGAAAAATATAACATTACTTGTTTTTCTTCAAAAATTTGTCACAGTTGTTTTTCTTTTTTTTTAGATGTTAAAATTGAATGGATTACATATATGTTATTATGAAACCAACAATACATTAAGTAATATAATATAGTTTTCAATATTCCAAAATTTTGTTTGAGATGATAGTTCTCACATAACGGAGATATCACACCGAATATTTGTAGGATTGGTGCATTAGGCCAAATATATTTGTACTAGAAAATTGATTATGTATTAAGACATTATTATTTATTCAATAAAGCTTGTTTCATATATATCAGTGTGTATGGGTTGTGAATGTAAATCTTATATCAACCAAGAATGACACTTCGGGTTCACCTCATCAGAATACGTGATTCTGATAGTAGAACTGTGAACCAATGAATGACATTCTAAACTGTCCCTGGTGATATGTAGAATGTTTATAGAGATAGACATACTTCAGGTAAGAAGCTACATATCCACGCTAGTATATTCGCAGGCTGGATGATCATGTTCTGCTGATCATGGACCTAGAGATGTCAAGTCTGGAATATAGGTACGTGTTAGAGAACACAAACTAGATAGACCACACTATGAGAATATACATGGTATATGTCATTAGTGATTCTCATATGAATAGTATGTTTGTTCCTACGACTTGAGATCACCATGGATTCATGTATGTGGAACTGCAAACTTTAATATGATCCTACGTCATCCGTAACGGGATGATTATTAAGGTCATCATTAGGTATGCACTGAATTATGACGAGGAATGTGAGTGACCAAGATGGGATTTCTTCCTCTCGACAAGAGGGAGATATCTCTGGGCCCCCTGATGAACTAGGACTGAAGGAAATGCATGGCCATGCTCAAAATGGATTAACGTGTGTTGTTAATATCATTTTGTATTTACTCAGTCTAATTCTCTATCGGGAAAGAAACTTTGATCAAACTCAAGGATGACATATTAGCGTGCCTTGTGATCAAGACGTATATCGTAGAACAAAAGGAATAAGCAAATGTCTATTCAGATAGGTTTATGATCGCTGATCATTTCATTTAACATGGGTAGTCATGATATCAGTCTAGAGGTTACTCATGACTTACGATTTTTAGAAGATCGTTGCTAGCGTTAAATGGAACCTACACGGTCACACAATGAACTTCATTCGTACGGGATGAATATGCCTTCAAAAAGTTATACATATGATGTATAATTTGGTGAACGAAATAATCAATTATTGAATAATTGATTGAACAAAACAGTGTCATTCTGTTGGCAACGGAATAGATCCGTTCCCAACGGAATATATAAGAAAACTGTAATAACTTTATCTGCCTAGTATTCCGTTATGCAAATACCTATTCCGTTGGCAACGGAATAGGCGCAGATTAGAGTTTTTAGTTATGGTAACTGAGCAATCGTTTCCCCTCTCTCTCTCTCTAGTATAAATAGAAGGGCAGAGTCTCTCTATTCCACACATAATTCAGAAGCCTTAGAGGTCGTCTATTACACAGAAAAGAGAGAGAGTTTTGAGAGATTTTAGGAAAGTATTTCCGGACTTGTCTAGCCAAGTCCGATTATTCCGTATGTCTGAAGTTCGCATGGATACGAGTAGAGGTTCTCTATCTTGAGAACTTGCGAGCGATCGATCTTCATCCCTAGGAGAAGCAAGGAAGTCGCGAGTCGAGTTTCAGGAAGGAGAAGGTTACAAGTCAGAAAAGTTTAGACCTACATCCGTTCTTCGTCTCGCGGATCAGGAAGATCCGAGGTATATATTTTAATAGTTAATCTCATATTTTTATTCTCTTAACATAGATCCTAGGGTGGGGTTAAATTCATAGGTTCCGGTGCGCATGTAAGGTACATGGCTATGGATTTCCCAACAGTGGCATCAGAGCGTTCGTTAAGGAAATAAGCGTCGATTACATATTTAAAATTTAGTAAATTCTAGTATAATAAATTTTAGGCTTTTGAAAATATTATTTCAAAACATCACGGAAATAGTTTCTAGGAATATAATATTGGATATTATGATTTTCTGGAGTTTCGAAAAATAGTTTTTCGAAATCCGTTTTGGAAACATAACTAAAAGAAAAGAAAATACCAATTTCCAACACGTCTCCGTTGAGAACGGAGTACTTCCGTTGAAAATGGAATAGTTCCGTTTAGAATGGAATAGTTCTGTTCCCAACGGAATAATGCTGGTTTGCGAGAAACCCTAATTTTTGTTATACATGGAATTTAAATATATAAATATGGTATGAACTTTAGATCTGTGATTGTTCTGTGATGTAATATTGTGTGTGAATGCTTGTAATTTTATTTAATAGCAATAGGATAGTTGTTAGGATAGATATTATTTCAAGACTTCAAGGCAAGAGATCTTGGCACAATCTTCGAAATATGGCATTGGATCTTCGCACACACAACGAAGGGTTCGTTGAAGTTACTTCTGCAATCTAGAGATAGATCTAAAATTAGAAATCTCATGATCGCTCGTGAGGATTAGGCTCATACCATATTTAACTTAGTTTCTGTGATGTTTATATTTATAAATCTAAAATAAAATCCTTCATAATGTTAAGTAAGAAAGTGCCCCCCATGTCACTGAACCCCCCGGTACTTAGACAGTCTTCCATGTGGGTCATGCCAAAGCTGAGCATATGGAGGATTGTCTTTGTAAAGGAGGGTATGCGGGAAATGGCGCCCAGCATGAGTTATGCCAAAGCTGAGTGTGATGGACTCTATTTCACTGATAATCATACATGGTTAAACTTAACTGAGCAAGCAAGTCGGACTTGGGCTCAGGGCACAAGATAGAATAAATACACTGGGCATATGATGCTCATTCCATGAAAAGAAGGAGTTGTATATGAAAGGAAAGAGTTGTATATGCTCATTCCATGAAAATGGAATAGTTCCGTTTAGAACGAAATAGTGTTCCTACCTAAATAGTTGTGTATTGAGGGTTGTTCCTACACTAGAATTGAGCGCTACAAAGCGACCGTCTCTCTGACTGACATGAAGATGGCTGAAGGTTCATCTGTGAGTGCTCATGTACTCAAGATGAAGAGCTATCTTGATCAATTGGAGATGGTTGGTTCAGCTATGCCCAGAGAATTGGTTGTTGACATAATTCTCAGGTCGTTTCCTCCTAGTTTTAAGCAATTCATCATGAACTATAATATGTATCAGATGGAGAAATCAATCACCGAGTTGCATGGGATGCTTAAGAACGCACAGGAGGACATGAAGACAAATGTTGTCAAAGATGTCCTAATGGTTCACAAGAAGAAGGGTAAGATGACTGGGAACAAGAGTAAGGGTAAAGGCAAGGTGTTGCCTAAACCTAAGATCAAGAATGACAAGGAGGGAGTTTCCTTCCATTGCAAAAAGGTCGGTTATTGGAAGAGAAACTGCAAACTCTATCAGGACGAAATCAAGAAGGGTAGTGTGACTCCCGCTTCAGGTATTTTTTTTATTAAAACTAATTCACTTACTCCTAAATCTTGGGTATTGGATACCGGATGTGGTACTCACATTTGTAATGATGTGCAGGGATTACAAAGGAGTAGAAGATTAGCTAAGGGAGAAGTCGACCTGCGTGTGGGAAATGGAGCAAGAGTTGTTGCATTAGCCGTAGGAACTTATTTATTGACTTTGCCTAGTGGACTTGTATTAGTACTTAATAATTGTTATTTTGTACCTGCTATGAGCAAAAATATTATTTCTATTTCTAGTCTAGCTTTGGATGGTTATAAATTTATTATTGAGAATAATAATTGTTCTATCTTATAAGATAATCTTTTCTATGAAGAATGTTGCAAGTCAGAAAAGTTCAGACCTACATCCGTTCTTTGTCTCGCGGATCAGGAAGATTCGAGGTATAAATTTAAATAGTTAATCTCGTACTTTCATTCCCTTAACGTAGATCCTAGGACGGGTTAAATCCATAGGTTCTGCTTCACATGTAGCCATGGCTATGAATTTCCCAACAAATTTAAACAAATATAGAACTACAAATATAGAGAAAATTTAAAAAAATTTATATTTGATGATTTTAATATGAGAAATAAAATATTTCATTAAGAATTATAATTTTTTAAAGAAGAAAAGAATAATTATTTATATTTTAGTGAGTAAACTTTTCATTAACTATTTTTACATGTGATATTATGGTAATAATTTAAATAAAAAACTAAGATTTAAAAAAAATGATCCAACAGCCGAGATAAAATTGACAATAGGTCTTTTGAGAATGCTCAAAGAAAGAGGAAAAATAAGGTATAAGGTATAAGTTAATGAGCATATCAGTTTTGTACATCTTCTTTTATATAATATATAGTCACATATTTTAGTAAGAAAAAAAAATTTGGAACCATTACAATATGGAACTCAAAATAAAGAGAAAATTCCAACAAATTTATATTTGATGATTTTAACATTAGAAATAAAATATTTCATTAAAAATTATAATTTTTTAAAGAAGAAAAGAAAAATTATTCATATTTTAATGAGTGAACTTTTCATTAACTATTGATATTAATAATTGAACATAATTTTGCATCATGATTCATTGAAATCATCTGATTAAGATCTGATGGTTATAAACAAACTCACACGGTTCTCATTAAATCGGGTATGGAACACAAAACACAAATTCAACCAATCATATGCTTATGTTTTAATAACCACATAAATGTTGCCATAAAATATCAATAAATTTGAGAAAATGAATGGCTAACATTCGACAAAAAAATTGATTGAACAATCGAGATAAAAGTGATGATGTCGCCTTTTGATGAGACTCAAAAGTAGATGGAAAAATAAGATGTTGGGGTTAATTATAAGCCTAATACATGTATGTGGGCTTCATTAAATGATATGTCTCGGCCCATTGAATTATGTGTTTTGGTCCATTGATATACATGTTTTATTCGGCCTCTTATTCTCATCAGATTGCAAAAAGCCCATTTTAAATATATTCAAGTACTATTGATTAAAATTTAAAAGCAGTATACTTCCAATCCTGATACATTCTAATCTCGAATTTATGCATGAACTTTAAGAAATATTGAGAGGGATGATATTTGAAAATATCGAATAATGAATAAAAATTAATATTTAAAATAATAACTCATCTATTTTATTATGTAATATAGCAAAATTGTTTATCACTACCTTTTTTAACCGCATATACGAACTTAGCAGCTGAAAAGCTGAAAATAGTTCAAGAACTTGTATTGTAACACTTATTAGAGATCCATCTTACTTGGATTTCTTGCATGATATATTGAACCCGAATATTTCAAATACTTTAGACTTCAGAGTAATTTTTTTCGATTTGATACCCGAAAGCCATATATTTGAAATATTAATTGAGCATTTCTCAGGAATATTTCAACAGGCATCAAATCGAAAAACTTATTTTTTCAAATATACAGTTGGCGGTTTGCATTAATAAATCCAAAATCACAAGTGCAAGAAAATATATACGCACAGTGAAGGGAATGAGATCTGATCTTTCTCGGACTTGATTATCATAACAGGTCTCAATCTCTGATGTAACAATTCATGGCTCATTTTCCCCATTTACCAATCGAACCCTGAATTTTCTTGAAACTATACAGATTTTGGTCAATGATAGGCCCACGTAATTACATTGACTTTGGCTTGATGTGCCCTAGCTGCGGCGAATAACGACATTGATGGGCTAAATTACAATAAATGCTACAAACGAGGTGGAATGTAATGTATTATGTTGCACTTGCACATATACCCTTCTAAAGAAGTCCTCAATTGTTTACGGTATGGAAAGGTTATTTGATATTTTAAGATGAAAATGGGGCTTAGTACATATACATAATACAATTAAACAATAGACTTCTTATAGAAGAGTCAAATATATAGATTTTTTTTTGAACTCCTCGAGTGAGGAACTTTATTTGAAAAAAATCATTATTGACGAGTATCGAAGCCACAAATCTCTTAGTTGGTCAGATAATGTCTTTATTGTTTAAAATAGCAAGTTTTAGTAAAATATATAGATTTTAATGATATATGATAGTATAATACAGGAAATTAGTAATTATATCTAGTGTTCATCAAAAATCTTAGAGGGTTGTGTCCCGATAATCATTATTGAGTATATATGATATTTAACATCATTATGAGAGAACACTCTAGATATTTAATTCTGAACGGATATCTATTAAATTTCCGACTTGTTTATGACTGTTTTCATCTATCCTCGACAATGACTAATAATAATATATATTAATATGTACAAAATTATACCATTAAACAAAATTATGTTCTAATGTGAATATAAATTTTATCTAGCATGAACATCTCTGTCTTGTACATTATTTAGTACAAGAAAGTGTATCTCACACTATGTAGGCCCTTGCGAAAGAGGATTGTGAGTAGAAGATTGAAACAAATGAGTTGTATCAACCGAAGAAAAATGGAAGTAAATAGATTATTAGTGAAATATTGGAATTTTCTTATTCCATGAGGGAGATGAAATTTATTTATGGGACCTTCTACAGCACGACGCACTGTAATACGACTATTCACGACGGGATCCAAAAAAAATATATATAATTTATTTTCTAATAACAATATATATATAACAATATATATAATTTATTTTCTAATAACAGTATATATATAAAAAGTGAAAATAATATATAAAAATGGAAAAATAGTATATAAAATAGGAAAACAATATATAAAAGTAAAAAATAAGAAATATACAAAGAATAAATAACAGTATATTAAATGTCAAAATAGTATATAAAATAAGAAAAAAAATATAAAATGAAAAATAATAGTATATCTACAGTGCGTCGTGTTACAGTCATGCTACAGTGTGTCATGTTACAGTCATGATATAGTGCGTCGTGTTTGCACATTTCCCTTTATTTATAGAGGCATCTTTAACATTCCTACCAAATTTTTTATGTTTGGATAAAATACACATAGCATATATTTTCATATTTTTCATTCAATCTAAAATAATATATAATATTTTATGATATATTATTATTTTATTTTAGATTCTATTTTACATAAAATATCATTTTTCTTTTATGTCATGAAAAATATTTATTTTATAAAAAATTAATTTCTTCTTTATATATTTTTGAAAATGCTATTTATATTTTAATTCTTCATTTATCTATATTTTGTGCAAATATTGTTTCTATTTTCAATAATTTTGTGTTAAACAAAATAATATATTTAAAAGTTGATGAGAGGTATTTTGATCTAAAAATCAATTAACTCAATGGAGTGTGAAAGATTAATCAAATATGGATAAAAAAGAACCATCCAACTTTATAGGAACATAACTCATAAGTAAAAAAAAAAATGTAAAAACGAGTGAAACTACATCGATACATTAGTTCATAGAATTTTTCACGTACTTTTTCTGTGGCTTCTCAGCTCAAGCTCTATAAATGCATAGAAGAATTTCAAAAGACATTGAGGGAGGTGTTTTGGAAAGGAAGAGTCCAAGAAACAAGAGCCGTACAACTCAAGAGAGATGGCATCATGCATATACATATATGTGCAGTATGTAGATGCACAAAACGTCTCAGCGTCCGTACCATACTGGAACAATGACACGTCAGTAAGAGTATCCCGTGTGTTCTCTTGCTTAGTTCATCCTTCGTCAGTTGATTCCCCACCAATTATTGGCTGGATGCACCTTAGTCTATTCTATACTATATAGCTTAGTCTATAGATACTATGAGCTATGAAATGAGCCCCTTTTGATTTCTTTTCTTTTCTTTTTTTTTGACCAAGTTTTTTTTAAACCCCTCGTTAGACTCAAATTTACAATATGTGGGTTGAGACGATTTTGCTGAATACATACTACATGATTATATTTATTGAAATTAAAATGTGATATTAAAGAGTACTTTATTATTTGAGCTAACAAATTTGGGCTTAATGTTTTTTTGGAAAATTTACAAATAATCCTCTATCTTTAATCAATATTACATAAAACCCCTTATATTTTCAGAATTTACAAAAACCCCCTATATTAAACTTTTTATTTACAAAAAAACCCCTTTATCCACTTTTCCATCCATATTTTAGTTAAAAATTTTGAAATTCCCATTTTAGCGCTATAGTACAATTTTCCAAAAAAAATTTTAATTTTTTGTTCTAAAAGTATATTTTCCGAAAAAATATTTCTTAGAAAAAATATATATATTCCGACAAAAATATTTTCTAGAAAAATTATTTTCCGAACAATATTTTATCAAATAATTTTTGAATAAATTCTAATAAAAGATTTCTTACAAATTTTTATTTAAAATTATTTCTAAGATATATATTTTTACTGAATTTTTTTTTAAAAAACAAAAAAATTCAGAAATCTCTTTTCGAATTTTGTTTCGAGGATTTTTTTGAAAACATTTAAGAATTTTTTTTCTAAAAATAGTTTTTATAAGAAATAAAAATTGTTAAATTTTTTATTTTTTAAACTACTACAAAGAATATTTTCATAGAAAATAGTCTTTCTAAAAATTTATTAAAACCAATTTCTCAAATAAAAAAATTATTTTTAAAAAGTTGCATGAAAAAATTATTTAACAAATATTTTTTAAATAATATATTTAAAAAAATTATTTAAAAATTATTTTTAGAAAAAAAATTCTAAAAAGAGATTCTGAAATTCTTTTTTAAAAATATTTTTAGGAAAAATATATTTATTAAAAAAAATTTACACAAAAAATTGTAAGAAATTTTTGTTAGAATTTTTTTCAGAAAATATATTGTTTGAAAATTATGTTTTAAAAATTTATTTTAGAAAATTATTTTATCATGGAAATTAAATTTTTTTTAACTATGGATGGAAAAGTAGATGGCGGGGTTTTTTTGTAAATTCCGAAAATATAAGGTTTTTTTGTAATATTGATAAAAGATAGGGGGTTATTTATAAGTTTCCCTATTTTTTTTAATTGTATGGGTAAAAAAAGGAAGGATGATTTTTTTTAAAATTTTGTCTTTTTTTGTCGAAATGTTCTTTATGTATATTTGAAAGTAAGTTTTAATTGCTACAATGCAAAATGCATATTTTACCTCTTATGTGTTCTTTAGATCGAAAAACCGAGGTTTTTGTTTTGTATACTTAACCCATATTTATATTTCACATTTCCAATCAAATTTGAAAATATACTAGGTTATTTCTTAGAATGATGATGTTGTATCACAACGAAAAAAAATTTGTATTTGATATCACAAAATAAGAAAAAAAATAAAAGTACTGTTGAGGTGAATAGCATATTTAAAATTTTCTTCCTTTATATATTTTATGGGATGACATAAAATCTGTTTATAGTATGATATTATCTCACATATAATTTTCAAAAATTAGATGAAATTATTTTAGATAACTTATACACAAACGAAAGTATTAACAAATTCTCGGATAAGGGACATTATGGTCCAGAAAAGTTTCGTTTACCTTCTATCAAAGAATATTCAACATACAGGGAAATTCATCCCACGTAATTGCGATTAAATCATAGATTTTAGTCATATTTTCAAAATATTAAAAAGATAGAGTTTTTGGAAAAAATTCCAAAAGTTAAAAGAGGATATAATTTGCATCTGATTCAATAATAGAGGTTGAACAAAATATTGTGAGATCAATTACACTAATAAGTTTTTTTGAGTATTTATTCTAGCTACTTTTCTCACAATGAATATGTTGGGCGTGGTTCTAGTTCGATTTACATTAAGATTATAAATAATCTTTGTTTCAAGATTATCAAAAAAAACTTGAACATGTATATTGTTGAAGAAGTTTTATTATTACAAAATCATATATTGTTGTTTTTTAAGAGGACCTAGTACCGTACAAAATGCTCTTCAAAAGTTAGGGTTTCTTAATGATCACGAAGAATATACAAACAATAACTACCACTACTAGTTGTAGTAGGTGCATTGTCAATCAAATTAAATGTTAATTTGAAATGTCAAGGTCTTATCATGGACGTGTGTGTATATATATATATATATATATATATATATATATATGCTCTCACGTGTGGTGTGGGTTGAATAAATTCGGGACTGGACTATATGCACGTTATGACACTGATATGACATGATCATTTTTTTATTAATGGCATCAACATAAAAAAATTATGATGTTACATGTATAATATTGTTATTTGTTAAGTAACTTTTTGGGTCCGTTGCTAGGAAATATTTATTTCAATATATAGAATGAGGCTATTTTTCTCCGATCCACATATCTATAGAGCTTTCTTCGAAGCCAAAATAAATCGAGGGAAGGTCCTTATATTTGTTATTGACTTTTTTTTTCTGGAAAATGGAAATGCGCAAGATCGGTAATATTTCGATTTTTATGATTTCCTATATTCCTAACTAGACCAATTAAGCCTTAACTTCTGAATATTTGTCCCAGTCATGTATATGTGTAAGTCACTCAATTTTAAAAAATAATTAAATAAGTCACATAATATTAAAATCTAATGAAGACAATTGTATAATATTTTTTAAAGTTGAATAACCTATTTAATCATTTTGAAATTTGAATCATCTATTAAGTTATTTTTAGAAGTTGAGTAACTTATGATGAAATTTATCTTATATATATAATTATATATATACTTAATAATTATATATTTGTATAAGAAATTTTCAAAAAGTATTTTAGAAGTATCCACTATTATTTCAAAATAAAATATATCAATACTAATGTATTCAATATGTATCCGACTATGAAAAAAGTATTTTTTTTTTAAATAACCGCATAACATAGATGATTGGTTATCATTAGTCATGACAGTCGATGTACTGATAAAATTTATCTTAAAATATTTAAAGTCATAAATATGCATGCAATGATGCAAGGTGTAATGATGATGGAGTTATTATTGCATATTAGTTATAGATGGGAGGATGTGAGACTGGACGATGCATTGCAATAAATAAGTGATTCCCACTTTGTACCACCTTTCTGATATTGATGGAGAAAGAATACGAAAGAAAAGAAATGTATGGATTAAGAGGAGAGAAGGATTCTTGTGCCAAATACATCGTTTGCATAAAATCATGTAATAAGTTATTCCCTTATCATTTTTGGGTAAAATATGAAAAATACTAACAGACTATTGCAACGAATTTGGAATAAGAAAAACTTGTCACATTAACTAACACTGATTTTTCAACAGAGTAAATAAATGCATTCTTAGTGAATTACATTTTTGCAAAGGATATAATTTTTTTTTTTGAAAGAATACGGAGAGCTTGAATGCCTCTTATGCAAAATTTATTAATTAGCAATTATCATTGAAAATCAATAGATGACTTTTTAAGAAAACAAAAATGCCATTTGGCTACTGTTAGTAGTAAAACTGGCCGTCAAAATCTTAACTAACAACAATAATTTCGAATCCAAAATTGTATAGTGACAAGTTAGGTGAAACAAGTAAAACAAGTGAAACATAGAATTATGTTTGTTGAACTAATAAGTTTTAGAAAACAGATAACTCAATTATTTTTTGAGCACTTTTACATCATTAATTATTTATTTTAAGCGCTTCTATACCCTTCATCCATTAAGTGCCAAGTCACCCGTTAATTACTGACGTAACATGTTTATGTGTCAAAAATATTATTTTTTAATTGATGAGTTGGGCTTCCAAAAAAAACAAATAAATAAAAAAAAAATCTCTCGTGTCTCTCTCTCTCTCTCTCTCTAGGTAGCCTCCTTTCCTCTTCCTCTCCTCTCTTTTCTCTCCTCTATTCTCTGTCACGTGACCCCCCCCCCTAAACCCCAGCCGCTGGCCTCACTCCCCCACCAGCCACGACGCCCGCATCTCCATCTTTCTCTTCTTGGTGCGCCTCTTCTCTCTTCTCCCCAAAATTTGAAACCCTAGTTTCATTTTTTTTACAATCAAAATTTGTTTAATTTTATTTAAATTAGGGTAAACTAGACTAGTTGGTAATCAATTATGATTAATTTTTGTATAATTTGGATAAAATTTATCTAATGTAGTGCTTAATTTGTGGATAATTCTTAATTAAAATTTGTTTAAATGGATCAAATTAGCTTGATTACATCCTAATTGGATTTTTCTAATAATTAATTAGGTATCAAAATCCTAATCGCTAAGCACCTTCAAGATCTTAATATGCAAGACTCTTCATTTCCCCCGTCTTCTTCATCACGTAATTATTATTTTATTTTTTTTTGCACTTTGTTAGTTTTTTCCCCTTCATTGAACCTAACTAATTAATTTTTTATTAAATTTATTGTAGAAAATTCTCGAATATTTACCGGTTGTTGTTTTAAGATTTTCTATAATGGTTCATTTTTGTTTAAAAATTCTGAGTGGGTTTATGTTAATGCCAAGATGATAAATTGGGAGTTTTTGTAGATAGATGTTTTGAAAGACACCAACGTTAAATGCTTGATAAAGGAGAAATTAAGTTTATGTGATATTTTAAAGTTGTATTTTAGTGCCGGACAGTAGTATCTTACAGATTATGGATGTATGAAGAGTATATAGAATTTATTCGGGATGTATCGGTCGAAGCAGCAAACGATTTTCTAAAGACTCATCCAAAGCATTGGTGTAGAGCATATTTTAAGAAATGTTATAAGCGTGATATAGTTGACAATAATATGTCAGAATCATTTAATAGTTGGATAAAAGATTGTAGACATAAACCAATTATAACCATGTTAGAAGAGATCAGACACAAGCTACGTTACGCGGATACTTCAAAAAATTAGCCGTACGTGTATCGGATACGTATCGGACACGGATACGGCAGCGATACGGCACCGATACGTTTCGGACACGCCACGTGGCGTATCCGAATATTTTAATATATGTTGACTTTCAGACACGGCTCCGATACGGCAGGACACGGCTGAGGACACGGCCCAATGTTTTAAATCTCAATTTAATTTTTATGTTTTTCTATAATTCCATTTTCGGTTCTTTATTTATTTATTTTGTTAAAAATGATCTTTTTTAAAGCCTATTTTTTTAATATTATTTTTTTCTTTTTTTATTAATGAAACTAACTCATGAGAAACATAACTAAAGACGATATCATATCTCTTCTTTATTTAAAAAAATAATTTTTTTCTAATTTCTCACTCTCGTTCTTTTCTTGTCATTTTCTTTATCATATTTAGTTATTTTTTATATTTTTAAAATTTTTAGATATATAATTAATAATATAATAATATATATATTAGACGTATCGTGTCCAGAGATTTTTTAAAATTGCCGTATCGCCGTGTCCGTATTGTATCGGATACGACACGCGTATCCGTATCGGTGCAACATACACAAGGTTATGACTAAAATTGCAGAAATTGCATGTAAATGTGAGAATACCCGGGTAACATTTGCCCTAATATTTGCAAGAAATTAAATAAAAAATTGAGCTAAATAGAAATTACCTTGTAATTTGGAATGGTCATGACGGTTACGAGATTTTGCAAAATATCACAACTGTGAAATCAAGCAACACAGATATGTGATTGATATGGGAAATCATAAGTGCTCTTGTAGGATGTGGAATATTTTCGGTATCCCTTGTCCTTATGTCGTTTGTGTCATATATAGCAAGGGAGAAGAACCATTGAATTATGTGGCAAATTCTTTCAAAAATGAAATGCATCGCAAAATGTATTCTAATTTTATGGCACTGGTTGTCAGTAGGCAAGATTGGCCCAAAACGGATTTTGATGCTCCGCTACCGCCTTATAAAAAAAGGATGCCCGGTACACCTAAGAAGTATGCTGGGTGTGAACAAGGTGTAGTGCCAAAACCCCCACCTTCTAAAATGACAAAATCGGGTCAAATTGAAAATATAGTAGTTGTCGTCAAGCTGGCCATAATAAAACAACTTGTCCCAAAAATAAGAATTAGGAAATATTCCTCATATTAAATTTGTGTGTACATATATACTCTATTTTCATATTAAATTTATTTTAACATATATTTCTTATTTTAGGATCAAAGTCAAAGATCAAGGGCCCCATCTACTAGTCAATCTTCAAATCAGACGTCACACAACTAGATTGTGTTCAATGTTAACGGATTGTATGAATGGTTGATATTTGGTGTATTTTTATGTTTTTAGGACTTTTGCTTGTTTTATCGCATTTAGTGTAATCTTTTGTGTTTTGAAAGACTTGTATGCCTTTTGTGACATTGATGTGTTTTTTTTATTTTGGAAGGATTTATATGCAAGTTGTGACATTTGTTATATTTTTATGCATTTAGTGGACTTAATTAATTTCATATGTACCGATACCAATAAAAATTCCAATTTTGAAATAAAAATAAAAGAAAATAAAGATACAAATACAAATAAATTTCAAACAAGAATTCAAATATAATTTCATAATAAAAAAAAATTCAAGTACAATCCATACTACTAGTCCATAACCATAACCTAAAATCCTAAACAATCAAGTCAAACACTAAAAAAATCTACAAAACATGATACTAAAAAAAATCAGATCGTTATTTCTTGCGGCAACTCCCTTCATCTCCCCGCACTTAGTTTATTCGAGAATCATACACACACTGAAAAACTTGAGAGCCATATTTAGTCACTAATTAAGCATAATTGATCCAATTTATATAAAATTTAATCATAATTTATACCTAATTTAAACAATTTATATCTAATTGATCCAATTTATACCTAATTTATAAATTAGAGATTATAATTTTGACCCATAATTAATTATTACAAAAATCCAATTAGGATATAATTAAGCTAATTTGACCCATTTAAATAAATTTTAATTAAAATTTAACCACAAATTAAGCACTATATTAGACAAATTTGACCTAAATTATACAAAAAACAAACCATAATTGATTACCAATTAGTATAATTTGACCTAATTGAAATAAAATTTAAACAAATTTCGTTTTAAAAAAAATCAAAAATAAAAATCAAATTAGATTTTGCATTTTGGGGAGAAGAGAGAAGAGGGAGACTTTAAAACTTAGATGAAGGAGGTGGAGGCGGGCCGGACAGGCGGTGGCGGAGAGTGACCAGCCCCGGCGTCTTGGGTGGCCGGTGGCGGACCAAGGAGGGTGGGGGGCGGAGTATGGGGGGGGGGGTTGTTTTTCTTCTTCACGAAACAGAGAGCAAAGAGGGAGAGGAGAGGAGGCTATGTAGAGAGGGGGAGAGGAGAGTTTTATTTTTATTTTTTTATTTGAAAGTCCAAATCATCAATTAAAAATTAATATTTTTGACACATAAGCAATTAACGGGTGACCGGATACTTAATGGATGGAGGGTGTAGAAATGCTCAAAATAAATAGTTGAGGTACCAAAAGTACTTTTTTTGAAGAGTTGGGGGTGTAAAAGTGAGTTTTTCATTTTTTTTTCTTTCTTTTGTCCTGCGATAGATGTAAAGAGAGAGAGAGAGGGACGGGCGAAGGGAAGGGAAGGGAAGGGGGGGGGGGACAAAATGAGTCCAATTTGATATGTGTGTTGCACCAATCTTGAAGCAAACCTAGTGGCTAAAAAGTGATTCCATCAACCCCCTGGCGAAATCGATTTCACCCTAGAGGGTATGTTTGGATGTATCATTACTATCATGTATCATCAAAATATGTAAATATATATTTTGAAATTACACGATGGTAACAATATAATTCTCCGATTCGTTTGAACATTGATGCACAACATGTTCAAAACATATATATTTCATCCGTACGGTTGAAATTTAAATTATCATTTTTTATAACAAATGATGTCACCGTTGTTTAAATAATCCCGTTGTCAAAAGAACCCCTCATATATATATATATATATATATATATATATATATATATATATATATATATATGTATATATATATATATGTCAAAAGAACTCCAAGAGAGAGAATGATGAAGTTCAAAAGTAATTAGAATAGATGCCTTGCACCTGGTTATAACCCTTTCAAAAGGTGATCATGAGGGATGAATGAAGCCCCATGCAAAGAGTGTGAATGAGCTTGGCAAAAACATGAGGAGTGAATGCAAAGTCCATGATAGATCTATCCAGAAGATGGTCAATTTGGAAAACGTATATCTCTGAATTGGGCTCTGGTTATATGGAATGAATTTTGGGTCTTGTTCTCTTCTTTCCAACAGTATATAGTATGCATATAGAGAAGGCCCAAATTCTGAGTTATGGCCGAAATACTAAGCCTGTGTCGGCAGGTCCGAGTCTTGATTATTATCTCCATCTTGTGCTCCAACATATTTTCTCCAAGCTATGCTCCCTCCAAATTGCACCTGAAGTCACATAAATATGTCATTAGCAGTATCAACATTCAAGTTGTGATTATTATCCATATAAATAGAATATTAATACATATAATGGTGCAATATCATATATGTATAGGGTATAAAATGTGTATAATTAATGACTTATCAAATCACCCCACACTTAAACATTTGATCATCCTCGAGCAAACATTGTAACTTGTATTGGTAAGATGGGTCCCATGTTTTTGACTCGCTCTTCACTTATATACCAGCCAATAATGATCTTTGGTCCCTTGTGTAAGATTCCAGGCACTTTGGTGAAACTCGCACTCACTCTCTTTTTGTATAGTGGAATATGAATATGGAATATGTGGAGTGTCTCTCATAATAACTCTCAGTTCTCAAATGAATCGTGATTTCCTACCTTGGTCATGAGGGAAGTTCTCAAGTTATGTTTGGTGGAATATGATGGAATATGGTGGATAATACATATAAATATATATACTATATAATTTGTTTGCTTGTCTACTTCGCCACTTTCGGTCAAGTTGTCACTTGGTTTTCTAAACTCATGCCTCTACTCTCCAACAAGATATCGCCTATACCTCTATCTGCTTGGAATATTGAACCTCCTAACGTGCATACCTCCTTGCACCTTCAGTCATCTAACCCAAAATGTGTCAACCTAGCTGCTGGCCTGAGATGTATGACTGGGATCCACTCTTTCTCACAAATCGGGTAAACTAAGGTTTAGGCCATGTACAAGAGGAACAAGTTTGAGTCATGCAATCTTTTTTTATTTATTTATTTATTTTATTTTATTTTTGTTTTTATTTATTTTTATTTATTTTTATTTTTATTTTATTTTTTTAAGATTGTGACTCAAATATATTAGGATTATAGGGGCCTAACTTGCCTTTGTGTCAAAAATAGAGTTACCCGAGAGTCTACTCTCATAAATTTGTCTCTATGATGCATCTCCTCACGAATACACTCGGTGCACAAAGCTCATCTACTACACATAAGCCCTCAACTTCTGACACTAACCTCTACTTCCCGTCCCCTATCTTCTTATATAATGCCTAACCCTCCTTCTCCAAAACCAAGGAACAAAGTGACCTTAGAAGCTAATAGAGTTGGATATTATTTATATATATACGAGATGATATAGTGGGTTATTATGGATATTATACTATAAACAAACTTGAGTTCCGGGTCACGGTCCAATGGTAAGTACTCACATAATTTCTCGCGCACATCCCTAAATTATTGGCACTCAAACAACAAATCGAGTTCACCAGTGACAAAAGATCCCTAAACCAACGACCTCAATTCTTCTTGAACTGGTCTATATGATCCTTTTGAGTCCAAACAAGTTCCACCATATTATTCAATACAAGTTACAGTTCTCTCTCAATCCTTTTGATTTTTAATTGGGCATTTTTTTTAATTTGATGCTTAAAAATGGGTTTTTATTGTTATTACTAATTTTTTTTTTTTTGACATGCAATAAAGACTCCACTCCATACTTAAGTTTTTACTCGTCCCCGAGTAAAGCTAAGCACAAAGTAGTGATACAATGCAAGAAAAAGAAAATAAGCAAAGAAAAACACAACCTTTATTCGCAGGGTTGCCTCCCAGTAGCGCCTCTCTTTAATGTCGTTGGCCGACATTGCCATCTCCTTAAGCAGTGGATGCTGGCTCTCCCAGCTCGTGAATGTCAATCCAACTCGCATCGAAACTCTCATGAAACCGCTTCAGCCGATGCCCGTTGACCTTGAATCTAGACCCTGAATTTCTGCTGCACCATAATCGAACAATTTGGTCACAAGAAAGGGCCCTATCCACCTACTTTGTAGCTTGCCGGGGTGTAATTTGAGTCTTGAGTTAAACAGCAACACCTTATCACCCACTTTGAAATCCTTGTGGGCAAGCTTCCTGTCGTGATACATCTTGGTCTTCTCCTTGAAGATTCGGGAGTTCTCATACGTGTCATTTCGGATCTCCTCTAACTCTTGGATTTGCAGCTTCCGGTTGAGTGCATCGTTTGGGTAGTCTAGATGGTACTTCTTGATGGCCCAATAGGCTTTGTGCTCGAGTTCAACCGGAAGATGACAAGCCTTTCCATAGACTA